>BQNB010058911.1:3804-37558 GCA_026074375.1 Tanacetum coccineum
TAGACGAAAAATTCTTTCTCTTTGACAAAACATTCTTTCTCTTCAACGAAAACATCCTTTCTCTCCTATGAAAACATTTTTTTTCGAAGAAAACATTATCTCTCTTCGATGAAAACACTCTTTGTTTTGATCACACCTTTTCCTTCTCACTCAACCATGCCTCTTCAACCATAGAGATGGCTAATATATTTCCTCAACTATTTCTGCTACCACCTTTAAGACAACCGTATACCTCGTCGTGTGATTGTTCTATGAACATTGGCAATGCTCAGGAAGAGCTACATAACTTTTTGAGTATAGTTTATCACACGCTAACAACCATCCGTCTTGACATTTTCAAGCTCGTCGTCTCTATCTTCGTTTGTTTTCTTTATTATTATTATTATTATTATTATTATTATTATAATTTTCACGTACGAAACACACCGAAGATACGTCACCATTTCGTTTGGAACAATGTCCAAAAGGAAACATCTCCATCGAAAAGGTTGCGTCTGAAGATAACATCACCGACATTCTTTCTTTACCCCTCAAGCGTGAATTGTTAAATTATCTTCGTCAAGGTTTAAAAATGATGGAACACATTCCATAAATCGTTCTCTTCTTTTTTTTCTAGTTTAGATTTTAGTCTGTGTTCCATTTCATGTCGTGATAACTTAATTACTTCGTCCGAAGTGTTTTAAGCATTTTTAATTGGCTAAATGCAAATTAAAATGTCACTCCTCTCACAAAATTCATCAAGTCCTTAACTCCTCTCCAATTAGCAGTTCATCGACCCCCAGACCTATTCTGGCGGCCCCTAGATATATCTAGGACCGCCGGCAGCAAGCTTGTAATATCGTTTATCCTGTTCTAAATCCATAATCAAACACCCTCTCTCTTCTGCTACTACGAACTGACGTCTATCCTACACCCAAACCTATGCCCAATGTCTAAAGATCAATGGGTCATTCTCTTATCTTGATTCCCATAAGGACTGTTGCTTATGTTGTCAAGAGAATTTCATAATGAAATGCGTCTCGTTCTCCAACACATTCCTTACAATCGATATACCTACAATCTATCATTACACAATAAATTCCCTCACATACAAATCTTGCTCCTCACATCTCGTAAACGTCTTTTCTCACCTCAAATGGTCTTTTCACTTCTAAACGAGTCTTCTCACTTTCAAATAGTCTTCTCACTTCTGATAGTCGTCTCACTTCTAATAGTCTTTCTACTTTTGACGTTTCTTCTCACTTCTAAATGTTCCTTTTCACTTATAATAAGTAACCTCGCTTCTAACGTCTCTTCTCACTTCTAAACGTTTCTTCTCTCTTTTAATAGTCTTGTTACTATTAAAATTCCTCCTATATCTCGTGACAACTTAATTATTTCATCCGAAATATTTAAGTAATTTGCGAAATGCAAATGTCACTCCTTCGCAAAACTTTCCACTTTCTAGAAAGTGAAGAACATAAAGAAGATATTCAATCTTCAAGTGTTATTGAGTCACCACATTGTTGAGTCTCTCATTATTCTTCCACCATGAAAGAACCACCACCTCATTTCACATACCCCCTTTGTTCCTCAACATTGACAACCAACAAAACACCAAACAAACCTTTGAATTCCCAATCATCCACCTTTTTCTCGATAGGATCACTGCCACACAATGTTAGTGCATAGATCATCATCTTTTTATCACCTTCTCGTCAATACGTTTCCTTCTTTAGTATCACTCATTCCTTTACACTTTTGGCTATAAGGTATCATTTTCATTTACATCCAAGAGAACTTCGTCATCAAGCCTCGTCTTATTCTTCTTTTTATTATTTTAAAGTATATATCATTTATATTTATCTATATATTATATCATATATATATATATATATATATAGACATATTTTGCCCTACGCTTATTAAACATGCCAATATTGTCTACTTTTAAATGGTCATTCTCATCATATTTTTATTTAGTGTGTCAATCAATAAACGAATCCCATTCTCGTTTATTAAAAGTCAATCTAATCTTTCTTCGTAAACATACGTCTCGATTATTTTCATTTCATCATTTAGGTTGTTTTTAAAATAATGATTACTTGTGTCTAGTTTCTACTTCTCTTTCAAAGTGTCATTACTTTAGAAATATTTAAAACCTAGAATTGCATGTTAGTTCCCCCATGCTTATGTTTTGCTACTATGTATATGTGCACTGTCTACTAATTTGTTTTGTTGCACAACAATATTTGATTCCTTGGTTCCCAAATAAGGGGGAGCATACACGAGGGGGAGCACTTGCCAAGCGCCTTACTATTTTAATTTGCATCGAACTTCTTGGCTCATCGCATGGTAATTTATTTGATCATGGTCCGTTTGAGGTCTATATACAAGGAATGATTATTATCATGGGCACGCAATGAGCAAGGGGGAGCTAGGAGATATGTAGGTAAATAGCAAGGAGTTGGTTAAACCGTGATGATAGAAGAATTCACTGGGATGATGCAAGCTCACCTTTATAGGAATATAGGATCGGGGATTGTAAAATACGATGAAGGGCTCATTCATACTCAAAATACTTCACCTCATCTAAGAAACACAAAACCACCTCAACCGTATTTCTCATGTTGTCTTCTGTCACACCCCAACAATGGCGGAAACTCAGGAATGCAACATAATGATCAATCATACACAAGATACAAAATAGAGAAAACTACATTGCATAAACTCCAAGTTGCTTAGATAGGACATTCAACCTTGGAACAAACTCGAAGTTGATGTCCAAATCGCAACTAAAAACTCACAATCTCTTACAATTATTCCAATGCCCTCACAAGGGACCATAATCCAAACTTAATCCAAAACTTCCAAAAACTAGAATCAAAACAACAAACAAGCAAGACTTCAAACGAAATTCCACTCGGGATACTTCTAAGTCTTCTATCAATCACCCAACTACTCTTCTTTCACTTCACTTGAAAATGATACTCGAAAACGTCAACAATAATGTTGGTGAGCTCATAGGTTTGACCTTAAACCCAAAAGTTGTGCCAATATTTCAACAGTGGACAATAGTGCTATATGAAAGTGAATATATGCAAACAACCTTAGCATCACCGCTAATCAATAACCATATGTCACTTACGCACCTAAAGGGCCTACCAGCTGGAGCACTAAAATTAGGGCAGGACCACACACAAACCTGGGTAGGCATACCCATCCACTCTAATAATCACACAAATACTGGGTAGGCGTACCCATCCGATCCAATAATCTTACAAACACTGGGTAGGCGTACCATCCCGATTCCAACAATATGCATTCACATATATTCACATAGCGTCATAGCACATAACTTGTCCTAAAACAAAACCACCATTTCACATAAGATCAATTCAGAAACATTCAAAACACTATTTGAGCTATCATTTCCCCCAAACAGAAAAACAGTAAAAAGTTGAGGCTACGAGAAATCACCTCAGGCAAGTTCTTTAGCAACCAGATCTCAATCACACAAGCAAATGCAATGATTGCCTTGCAGATACCTAGTCCAGTTAATGTCCCAATTTAATCATCCAATTCCAAAACAATATTCACGTTTGATGCATAGAGTTTTAAACGCGTTGTACAATTACCCAAAACAATTCAGTGGTGTGATGATTGACGACTTATCTTCACAATCATATCAATCTCATCCCTCGAAAATATATACTTATACTATTTAGAGAAAATAGATAAGTAATATAAATAAATATTTATAATTATTAATTATAAATATATCTTCGACAAGTCCATTCGGTACACCTTAGTCACTTCAAAATAATCTTATTACGGTTGAAAATGAAACGTTTACTCGTAATAAACACATTAGCGAAGTTTCGAGAAAAATTATATTTTTTGTCTTTTAGTGAATTTATTAAATAAATAAAATAATTAAATAATATTTTATTATTTAAAATCAAAAATCATGTTTTAAAGAAAAATTTTAAGTATAAACTTTTTACGAAATTTCGACATGACCCGTATGTTTATACCACGTTTTCTAAGGTTTCAAACATTATTTTCAACAATTTTTCAATTTTAATACGTCCATGTCCAATAACTTTTCCCTCGACACTTATTCTTTCATAAGAATCATCCTTTATTTCTTCAAATCAAATCCACACAACGATTATAAATATTAAATATTTAGGAAAAGGTTTCGAGGAAAATATATCTTTTGTCTTGCATAAAATTTTCAAGTAAAATAACTATTTATTATTAAAATATTGAAAATTTACCTTTTCTAAGAAAAGTTTCTAAGTATAAATTTCTTTCGAAAATTCGGCATGACCCGTACGTCTATATGACGTTTTCCAAGGTTGTAAACCTTAATCCCAAACACTTTTCACAAACCTAAGCGACAAAACACAATATCAATACCTTCAACACGTTTTATCCAACCGTAACAAAATAATCCTTTTACATTCGACAAGTCCAACAAAATCCCCTTTAGTCCAAACCAAATCCTTTAGTCCATTTACAAGTTCGCAACTCATTTACTGGGATATTGGGCCATATGGTCCCATAAAGGTCCCTTTAAGTAATTAGACCCTAAGTCCCATTACCTCTTTACATAAGTCCATTATAAAAACTAACCTAATGACCATAAGCCCATTAAGCGAATCAAATATAGTCGAGATCTACATATATTGTGTCTCATTTATGCCGAAACAATAAGCTATAAAGCTCAAAAAATTTTAAATGATAATAAGCCGAAGACCAAACAAGCTATAAGCTTATAATATAAGTCGAAAACCAAATAAGCTATAAGCTTATTATATAAGCCAAAAATAAAAGATCAAAATAAGCCAAGTCCAATAAGCAAAAACCAAATCCAATAACCAAAACCAATATCCAAATCCAATAACCAATCCAATAACCAAATCCAATAACCATAACCAAATCCAATAACCAAAACCAAGTGGGCCGAGCCCACCTTGGCATCGAACCAAAGCAACCAAACGGACCCTTATTAGGCCTAGCCCAAACTGAAACCAAATAAACCCAAATAAGCTATAACCTAGCTTATTGAATAAGTAAAACTTCAATATAAGCCCTTATTAAGCACTTTTATAAAATGTAAAATTACCACAACAACTATTTTATTCAAACTTAAAAATAATTTCCCTTCTTTCTTTATAAGCCGACACACAAACACCCCCCTTTATTTACATTTTCATTTCCAACATTCGATTTTTATGACGATCAACTTGTACAACTAATGTTTTAACACCATAATAGCCATGAAAGTACAACTTTTAACAAAGTTTAGAAAACTTACAAGTTTGGACGACCTTGGTTCAATTTTGACACGAAAAGAACGAACTCATACACCTTTTATATAACCCGCGTCTGCTAACTATCAGCCCACTAACTATTCTTAACCCGTGTTCTTAAGAAAATCTTCAAAATCTTTTTTTCTTTCTTCCTTGTGGTTCGTCCGGTTCTAGAGAGAAAAAGAGAGAGATTTTTGTGTTTTTGATTTTCAAAATGAGATGCATGAATGAGAATTTTGTTTAGGTGGTAGAATATTTGTGTACTAGGGGAACACTTTAGCAAATTTTTAGCCCTCTTGTCCCCTCTCACCCACACTAGGCGTCCAAGCATCCTAGGAGGCATCGGGTTTTCCTTTTTGCGTCGGGATCACTTAAAAACTAATTTTTCATCTATTTAAAACGTCAACCGAACTTAGTTATTATTTTCATTGCGTTTAAAATCATTTTTCCATAAATCTAGGTTATTCACACGACACCTATCACAATAAATTGCTACAAAAATCCATTTTGAGCCGTTATCGGTCGACTCCGGACCGAAAAACATAAATTTTGTCAAAACTCAACCGAACCTTGCTCATCCATTTAAAAACACTTCAAACCACAAAATAGGGTTTGAAAACTTATATTCAACCAAAATTTCACCTTTTTACGACCATTACAGTCTTTTACCGAATTTCACAAAAACAACCGTTTTATTAATAACTATCAAATCTCCACAGACTACGATTCATTTTAAACCAACGTTATTATATTCAATATGGTATTTATTTAAATAAAAAAACCTATTAACACATTCCAAATCCATTAAATCTTCAATTCTCCGAATAAACTGTCATGCGTTACGTAACGCAGCGTGAACGATTTTTCACTAAACGCGGTAAACCCCTCGAAAACACTGAAAACCTCAAGAACCAATCTAAAAACAAAAAAAAAACAAATCAAAGAGATTCATTTACGAATTAAAACTCCATCAACTCCAGGTTAAACCGAAACCATTTTACGCAAAAATAGTCAACAAAAGTCAACTTTTCAGCTTTCATCAGGAAAACTGACAAGATCGAAAGACTTCAAAATGAAAAAATATAATATTTTGTAATACTTAATCCTGAGCAAATTACCAGTTATCACATTAACTTACTTAGTGTCGGTCAAATTTGTGACAATAAGTGTCAAGTCTTATTCAGGGAAGAAGGTAGTGAGATAATTAAAGATGGTAAAATCATAGGAAACGGAATTAGAAAAAATGGTCTATACGTAATGAAATTAAGAAATAAGTCTCAAGACAAATTATGTCTCTCCACGATAGTGGATAACTCTACCTCATGGCATAGAAGACTTGGTCACGCAAATATGAGGTTAATTCAATCTTTGTCATCTAAAGAATTAGTTAGAAACTTACCTAAGCTAAAATATGATAATCAGTTTGTAATGCATGCAATATTGGTAAACAGCAAGCTTATGCAAGTCATAAAGCTAAAAATATGGTCTCTACTAAAAGATGTTTAGAATTGTTACATATGAACTTATTTGGTCTGTCGTCAATTAAAAGCTATGAAGGTAATTTGTACACCTTAGTAGTAGTAGATGATTATTCTAAGTATACATGGACTAGATTTCTAAAAACTAAAAATGAAGCCTTTGATAAATTTGAAATATAAGAGGAAAATTCAAACTAACTGGGTAACTCTATAAGTACTATTAGAACGGATCATGGTCTGGAATTTGTGATAATGAAGTATCAATACGTAGCTTATTATGATGCACAAAGCATTACTACTCCATAATTTCTGCAAGCTCCACAGTACTCCGAAATCAAAGTAGGGTAGTAAAGAAAGAAAATTAACCTTACAAGAAATGTCTAGGACTATGTTTAACGAAAAATCCATTCCATAAAATTTTTGATGTAATGCCATTGATACATCAATTTATATACTAAATAGAATATTAATTCGACCAATACTAGGAAAAATCCCTTATGAAATATTTAGAGGAAGGAAACCCTCTTTAGAATATTTTAAAGTATTTGGAAGCCAGTGCTTCATTTTAAATACTAAAGACTATTTATCCAAGTTTGACCCCAAGTCATACGAAGGTGTTTTTCTAGGATATTCTCAAAAGAGTAAAGCCTATATAGTATAAAATAAACATACAATGAAAGTTGAAAAATCACTCAACGTGACATTCTATGAAAGTCCTCCTCCTACCAAATTATCACCATTGGTTGATGATGATGTTGGTGAAGAAGAAACTATTAGAAATACTACTAAAGTAGTAAATAATAAAAAATGAAGAAATAAGGTCGATAGAAGTTGACGAAGTCGTTAACATTAAGGAGTACAAGAATCATCCATTAGATCAAGTCATAGGAAATCTTAATCAAAGAACCTTAAGATCTCAAGCCTAAAATCATAGTAATTTCTTTTGTTTTATATCTACCATAGAACCCAAAAATGTCAATGAGGCCTTAAAAGATGAAAGTTGTTGTAGCTAAGGCAAGAATGAGACTAATCAATTTATAGCTTAATGATTGTAGGATTTAGTCCTTTTAGCCATGAGTCCAATCCGTCATAGTAACAAAACGGGTCGTTTAGAAATAAATGAGATGAAAATGGTTATTGTCTAGAAAATAGCTAAGGTTAGTGGCACAAGGATATAATCAACAAGAAAGCATAGATTATGATGAGACATACGCTTCGGTAGCTAGGTTAGAATCAATTAGAATACGTCTTGCTATTTCTTGTGCAAACAATTTTAAACTATACCAAATGGATGTAAAAAGTGCTTTTCTAAACGGTTTTATAAACGAAGAGGTTTACGTTACTCAACCGAGTTTGGGTTCCTTGATTTTTAAAATCCAAACTATGTTTATAAACTTAAAAAGCTTTGTATGGTTTAAGCAAGCTCCTAAGCTGGTATGATAGACTAAAATCATATTTTGATAAAAACATAAGTTATTCCAATGAAAAAAATTGTCGATAATATACATTATTACTAAGAATCAAAGTCACATCTTAATCATGTTCAAATAAATGTCGATGACATATATATAGTTCTACGAGTCAAAAACTTATTGTGATGATTTTGCAAAATTCAAGCACCGACGAGTTTGTGATATGAGTATGATGGAGGAGTTGAAACTTCTTCTTGGTCTTCAAAGAAAACAAATGAAAAAACGGAATATTTTCAATCAATCCAAGTACATCAAGTAGATGTTTAAAGAAGTCGGTGTTGGAAATTTCCGAAACCAACCAAGACGTCAATGTAATGGAAGACAAGCTCAGTAAGGACGCTGAAGCCCCGGGACTCCGTGATAGCTCTAATCAATCGAGGTATGTATTGGTAGTTTACTATAATTTAACCGCAAGTAGGCCTGATATTATGTTTAGTGTTTGCTTATGTGCTCGTTTCTAAGAAAATCCTAAGACTACCCACTTAGAAGCCATTAAGTGTATATTTAGGTATGTGAGAGGAACTACACATTTAGGATTATGGTATCCAAAAGGAACTAGAAAGACAACTAAGTTAATTTCAAGTCCGACCAGCGCAGGTGATTAATATGAATACGTAAAAGCACTAGCGCGTTTGTACTATCATGTATTATGTTTCTGACAACTTAGGTTCGCAAAAGAAACAAACAAAGCCCTTGCTATCTGCAAGACTGAAGCCGAATACGTCTCTGCTAGGAAGGCATGTCAACAAGCACTATGGATGAAACAAGCTCTCATCGACTATGACATATGCCTTGACTATGTTCCGATTATGTGTGACAATAAAGGCGCCATCGACATAAGTAAAAATCCCGTACAACACTCTAGAACTAAACATACAGAAATTCGTCACCACTTTCTACGCGATAACGTCCAAAAGGGCAACATTTCTATCGAGAAAGTTGCATCAAAAGATTATATAGCCGATATATTTACTAAGCCTTTAAAACTTGAAGTATTTAATTATTTAAGATTAGGATTAGGAATGATTGACTTATCAATGGATGTGATTCTCCATCATCTCAAAAATAATCAAAAAACAGAAACTTTAATGAAGGAATTAATCGAATTATTCAAAAGAATGTTAATTCACATTATACGTTCAATTACAAAACTTCCGATCATGAACATAATCGAGATTAGAATTTTAATAGATAAAAAAATATCAATAAAATGACCATAGATATTTTCAACATCTACATGTATGGTAAATACATGAAATTACAAAATCGATTGAAAAATATGAAAAGAACAATCATCGAATTGCAACTCACTCTTGTGTTGACGATGTTTTGTTGTGTCTAAATGTTCATAAATGATTGTGTTATTAGTAATGGTCAAACTTATGCTAAAAGTTAACAAATGCGTCTGTGATAATCACATGTGATTTAGCGCATTTAAGTATACATCTTAGACTATAAAATCACATATGATTCTTAGACATATATTTATTGTTTCTTTATTCAGGCTAACCAGGTTCTAAAAGATTCTATTGCAAGTTTAGAAGATAAGTGATTTGGCTAACAAGTTGAATGCCGATGATGAAGAACCTGAAAAGAAGCTTATTAAAATGATTGCTCTTAAGGATATGAATTTGCGTGTAATAGGGTTTGATGAGCATTTTTTAGAAAGAAGGACTAATTGTAATTTATATTTTTGTTAATATTTGAATGAGTATATTGTTTCTATTATAACGTATATGTTGATTATATTCTTAATCACGTGTGATTCAAGTACCTTAGAAGTATTATTCATTTTCTTTATAATATAGAGGTACATATTTTTAGAGGCAGTAGCAGCATGTGCAAGTTTGGTAACCGGTCAAAACACATCTATTATATTATAAGATTCAGTTTGTATATTTATTGTACAATATTAAAGATGGGCTTGAATTAATACCATAACTCAAATCTTCTATTGAAGAGTTCCTTCATAGGCTTCAAGTTTTATAACTGATGAGGTGTCATTTTATACACTTTTTCAGGGTCATTTAACCCCTTAAATCATGCAAATATGCCCAAAATACGTGCTTAATTGTTTCTTTATGTGTAATACACGTGACTTGGACTCAATTTGGGAAGAAACGGACAAAATTTCAACTCTATACGAAATTTGATATCAAGAGGGAATACAATGCGTGGAGACGGCATCACAAAACCTTGTGACGGCGTCAAAGTGCCTAAGAGACGGCGTCAGAGATTCTGGAGACGACGTCTGAGTAGCCAACATTAAGAAGCGTTGACGGCGTCGCAATTAACAAGCGACGTCGTCGCGACTAATTTCCTATATCTACAGCCGAAGTTTTTAGGGTTTAACTGTGGAATTTGTGAGGAATATTTAGGGAATGATTTTATTCATTGTTGCAGTCATTTTTAGGGTTTTATAACCCTATTGTATCCACCATTACTCCATGTTTTATTGAAGTGAAGTTCTTTTATCCCTTTAATCTTTTGATATGTCTATGTATTGTTTGATTAACTGTTCTTCGCTTTCAGTTAACATGTTATGCTAAATTTATTAGTGTTTGCTTATTATTGCATGAAACTTAGTTTGTAATTCCTTTTACTATTGCTTCTTGTTGGTGGTGTGCACGTTAGGCTCTAGAAAACTAGCTTCTATTGAATGCGAAGACGTCTATGGAAACGTGATTGAGTAGAAAGGATACCTTTGCAACAGTCTTCATACTACCTTGCTCTCATGGGGTTGATTACCTTTTAAGTGGTTTAATGCGTGTAATATACTCTTAGGAACCTTGTAATAGTCTTCATACTACCTTACTTGTGTGTTGTCTTAACGGAATATTGCATAGATAGCGGGTTCGTGTAATTCGCTTTTGAATCAGGAAATACTTACACATTACATCGCAATGGTGACGGGCAATAGGATTAGGAAGAGCAATCTAAGGAGTAGTGCATGATTAAGTGAGCACATTTGTTTACCTATACGAGTTTCCACATAATTAGATTATATTAGAAGTTGATTAGTAGTTAATTAGTTTAATCAAACCCCCTTTAACCCGATATTTTACTTGCTTTCTAAAAAACATAAAAATACAAAAATAACATTCTCTTAACCCTTAGACCTTTGTGACATTCAATTTGAGCCTACCCAAACTATTCCCCTAGAGAACGATCAATCCCTCGTGTCTTGCCTATACTACACTACAACAATTAGGTACACTGCCTAGGGGATTGTAAAACTTTGGTGTTACAATCTACCCCACATCAAGTTTTTGGCGCCGCTTCCTGGGGAGTAGTCTAGGTTTCGAATTCTATCTAGCTTAGGTCTACTCCCTAGATTCCTATCAAGTGAGATTTTTTATTCTCTTTTTAATTAGATTTCTTTTAGTCTATCTTTTCTTTGTGTGTTTGTTTTGTAATTTTCACTTAATTATTCCATTCTTCGTTATGGATAACACTACCCCACAATCGCCACCTGATTCACCAATTTCATTAATCACAGAGAAAATTTGTAAGCTCAATTCATTCCTCGAATCATTAAACTTGGTTCCCCCATCATCTAATACACAATTTGTTTTCACAAGAGAAAATGACGGAGACATAATGTTTGTTGAATTAATCAAAAAGTATGATGATTCTAGTGAAGAGGAGTTAGAAGAGGACGAAAATGTAGTAACAGGAGAGGAATTAGGAGTAGAGTACTTTGACAAATTTCCAACTAGGAGCGAATTAGCATATCATAAGTACTTAATGTGTGCCCCTATTTCGTCTTTGTTCTTGAGAAACCCATCATTGTAGGAGGAAGTCCTTCGAACCTTAAAATACCATGCAACATAAGACATGTACATGTGGGGAAGGCCTACATAGATCTTAATTCCCCTATAAACATCATGACTCATATGCAATATAATTGGATCATAAGGAAACAACTTGAACCTAGAGAAGATCCTGAGAGTCTTAGAGGAATAAGTAATTTCACGGGAAGAGTTAGAGGAATGCATGTCTGTTAATACAAATATTCGCGCAAAAACGATATTTATATTTAATGATCCTCATGTTTTGATAATAACAAATATAATGTCATACTACGTAAAAGTTTACGTAAACAAGTTATTTAGTCGAATGTTTACTTGACGACGACAAATCACTTAAGGTATGAATATGGCGTTATTAAATATAGTTAATGATCAAAGAAAAATATTATCATTTGCATAAACCTTTTCTAATCAAATAATTTAAGTTAATACATGATTAATTATAAGCTAGTTATATTAATCATGTAAGACAAAATAAGATTAACCATAAGTGGAAACAATACAATGTGGTATGTGAATAATATAATGAAGAAATTAAAACTTTAGATCCTTTTTTTTTGTTTTTCTTTTTTTTTTTTTTTTTTTTTTACTTTTTTTTAATATAATAATTAATCTTTTTTTTTTTTTTTTTTTTTTTTTTTTTATTTGATTCGAGCTGAATTCTTTTTTTTTTTGTTTTTTTTTTTCTTAATTTGAAATAGCCATTTTTTTTCCCTTTTTTTTTATTCTTTTTTGTGCCTTTTTTTTTTTTTTGTATTTTTTTTTTTTTTTTTTTTTTTTATTTTTGATATGTTAGCTTTTTTTTTTTATTTTTTGGTCTCTTTTTATATATTATTATTTTTTTTTATTTTTTTTTTTAAGAATCAACTATTAATATACCTATATTTTTTTATTTTTTTTTTATTTAATTTTATTTTTTTTTTTATTTTATTTATTTTAACAAAGACAATCCGACGAAAAAAAACCTAAAAAAAAATAAGGACACATACCTCAATGAGATCCATAGTTTTTTGTTTTGTTTTATTTTTATTTTTTTTATTTTTTATAAATAAAAAATTTAATCGATCACTTTTTATTTTTACCTTATTTCTAGAAATGATCAACGACAAGTTTAAAACAGCCCCGAAAAAACCTTCCAAAATAATCATATATTATAAATATTATATAGCATTTCAATATAAACCACGATAATCTCTATACTCCCAATCGCAACTATATTAACAATATTAATTACTTTTTTTTTATATAAAAATATATATTCTATTATATAAATTTTATTGATTGATAAAAACAGCTGTGCACTCCAATATAATATAAAACTGAGCATTCACAGAGAATATTGATTCTTTCCTATATATATTTTTTGGATTAACAGAAAAAAAAAAACTTTTTCCATAACATAAAATTAAAAAAATCCAAAAAAATAATTACCATTATTAAAAAACTAATATATAATCCAAGTAATAGACCCCCCTCCTCAAAACAAATAAAAAATAAAAAATTAAAAGCCCCCAAGTCACATCTAAGATTCTTTATATTAACGTAAAACCCTAAAAATAAAATAATTTTTTATCTTAATTTTATCAACAACACCCTCCACGTCTTATTTGAGTACATATTGTTTATATAATCTTAATAATTAAAATAATTATTTTTTATAAAAAACAAAAAAAAAAATAATAAATAAAAAAAAAAAATAATTTTTTATTGTAAAAAAAATAAAAAGATATATTAAAAACACTTAAAATATTGCGTCATATCAGCTAATATATCAAACAAAAATAATAAAAAAAAATTGAATTAGTAAATAAAATCAAATAAATTAATTATACCAAATAATAAATAAATTAACTAAAAAAAATAATAAAATAAAAAAAAATATTATAAATATAATTTAATAATTCATTCTTCACAACATCAAGAGTAGAGTTCACCAAAATAATATTAAACATAAAAAATAAAAAAAAAATTTATATTAGAAAAAATAATAAAAAAAAAAAACAACAAAACAAAGAAATATTAATATAAAACAAAAACAAAGTATAAAAAGAACAAATAAAAAATACTATACCCGCCCCCCAAAATACATAATAAAAATCCACCACATAACCTAAAAATAAAAAAAAAAAAACAAAAAAGATTTAAAAAAAAAAAAATAAAAAAAAAAAAAACAGAAAAATAAAAAAAAAACTAGAAAAAAAAAAAAAATAAAATCCCCAAAAATTAAAAAAAACAGAAAAAAAAAAAAAACCTATACCTAAACAAAAAAAAAAAAAAAAAAAAAAGAAAAACATAGAAAAACCCCAAAAAAAAAGTAAACAAAAAAAAAAAATCCATCCATCTCCACCAAAAACAGCACCAAACCCCACGAACCCAAAAACAGCGTTAAACCACCAACTCAACAAACAAAAAGATAAAATAAACAAAAACAGTACAAAAAACCCAGCCACCAAAAATAAAAAAAAAAAAATAAAAAAAAAAAAAAAAACAAAACTCTTTTTTCTTTTTATTTTTTTTCTTTTTTTTTTTTTTTTTTTTTTTTTAAGGATTCAATAATTTCCTTTTTAATATTTTTTTTTTTTCTTTTTTTTTTCTTTATTTTGTTGACTTTTTTTTTTTATCCATATTACTGTCAAATTAATGTCCCGATTTTATTTTTATCTTTTTTATTTTCTTCTTTTTTTTTTTTTTTTTTTTTTTTTTTTTTTTTTTTTTTTTTTTTTTTTTATTTTTTTTTTTTATTTATTTTTTTTTTTTTTTTTTTTTTTTTCCTTTTTTTTTTATATTTTTTTTATTTTTTTTTTTTTTACTTTTTTTTTTTTTTTTTTTTTTATCTTTTTTTTTTTTTTTTAGAAATCGGCCTTCAATTTTTTATATGGTATATCGTATATAGTATAACTTAATTTCTTTTTATTTTTTTTTTTATAATTTTAATATTGTACAATTTAGATCTTTTTTTTTTTTTTTTTTTATTTTTTTTTTTTTTTTGCTTTTTTTTTTTTTTCTTTTTTTTTCTTTTTTTTTTTTTTTTTTTTTTCTTTTTTCCAAATCATTCCCAAATCTTCCCAAATCGTAAGAAGAATCTTTTCCATATTGGTTATAAGAAATATTTTGTTCTAGAAGAATCCTAATAAAAACAAGTTTTATTAAGTATAAAACTAATATTTTGTTATGAGATTTGTTGTAATCACAAAATTTACAAAGGCTTTGATGAGGTGTCATTTTAAAACACATTTTCTTTCGGGGTCGTATTAAAACCACTAAATCATGTTGTTAATGCCCAAAATAGGTACTAATCGTTACCTTTTCAGGTATTTTCCCATTGGAAGACATTGGAAGAATTACACGTGACTAAGGATTCATTTGAAGAAGAAACGGTACAAGACTACAACCTACACAACATCTATCAAGAAATGTTCCTCTCAAGCAGCTATAGACGGGCGTCACAGAATAACGTATGCGTCAAAACTAAGACCCAAGACGTCGTCCACAGGATCTCACTACGGCGTTAAACACACGACACTACGCCCATTATCTAGAATATTCTCTTTCATGACGGCGTTACGGATAAAACACGACGCCGTCACATCGATTTTCCTATATATACAAACCCGAATCTAGGGTTTTGAGTGTGTAACTTTAGAATAAAAAGAGGGTACGAACCCTAGTTCATTTAGCAGCTGTTAGGGACGATTTTAGGGCCTAAAAACCCTATTGTACTTCCTCCAATTCATGTTTTAATCAAGTAAGGTTTACTTAATCATTCAATATGTCTATGTGTTGTTTGATTATCTATTGTTCTTGCTTATTCTATAACATGCTTGGCTAAACCTTCTATTGTGTTTATTTATGATTGTATGAAACCTAGAATGTAGATCTTAGTGACTTTGCTTCTAGTGATGATATGCATATTGGTCATTGAAAACCAGCATTTGTCCTGTATCGCTATTGATAAGTCTAGGAAAAACATGATGTGTAGAAAGGAACCATCGGTAACATTCTTTATACTACCTATGCCCTAAAATATGGTTTGAGACCACTCTAAAATCCTTCACACATTTTAATATATTTCTTAGGGCCTTGTAAAAGCCTTCAACGACCGTTAAAGGTTTGTTGCACTAACGGAATATTAAATAACGGCGTGTTCGGTAACTCATTTCATGACTTAGGGAAATTCGTTACATATATTTTCAAAAAGTTGTGATAAAGCAACAACATAGAAGAAGGCATCTCTAGGGAGTAAATACATATAAAATATCACAGTCTTTATCTTATTGTTATCACCATACGTAGTTTTTAGTTATAAGTCTAAAAACCAAACCCCCCATCTCAATTATATAATTCTACTTGCTTTCCTTATAAACGTAAAAATACAAAAAAATCTTCTTTCAACCCTTATAATTCTATTAGACCGTAGATCAAGCCTTCCCATCCTATCCCCGAGTGTAAGATAACAAACCTCCCGAGTCCTTGCCTATACTACTGCGACAACATACGATTATTGCTCGCCTAGGGAGTTGTAAAAACTTCGTGTAGAAGTCCTACAGACGATGCACTTAAGTTTTTGGTGCCCCACAAGCCTGGTGTAATTATTAGGTTTTTGAATCAAAGTTTAGCTTAGTTTCTACTCGCTTGAATCCTTTCAACTGAGATTTTATTTCGCGACAATAGCATTCTGTAGTCTATTTTTTCATTGTGCTATCTGTATTGTAACCCAATCTGTCAACCACCAGGGAGAAAAGAACCCTATCCTACTAATAAGAACTGACTCCAACCCTAGCCCACTAGGGCAATAATAATCCCATGATCTCCCCCATAGGAACAACGTGGTACCTCTTCAATCCGACACCATCCAGTTGGTGCAAAACGGATGCTCGTTCCACGGACTTCGGTCCGAGGATCCAAATCAACACCTCAAGGATTTAACTAAACATGTGGATTCACTTGACCTTGACGATGACAATAAGGAAAGAACATGCCCTGTGTTTATTTCCAATTTCCCCTCGCGATCAAGCTAGCAATTGGCTTGAACGCCCATCAGCAGATGCCATCCCACAGTGGAAGATCTTACTACCTGTATCCTTGCTCAATCTTTCCACCATGAAAGACAAACAAAACTCCGCAATAAATCCTGATGTTTCCAACAACATCATGGTGATATCTTTATCCGAAGCATGTCTTGTTTCAGAGTCTCTACTACTCCGAAAAGTCCCGTCAACATGGCAATGCGATCTCGGCTCCAAGTCCAATATTTTAACGACGCTGTACGTACCGCATCGATCAAACCCTGAAAAGAACCGTGGATTGTGCCACCGAAGGCCGACTAAGGAATTTAAGTGTAGAAAAAGCCTGGGCCACCATCGAGGAGTTGGCTTGATATAAGGATGAAGGATGGAATGACCCCGTCATCTCAAAAGAAGAGAGCCTTGACTACGAAAACCCCGACCTTGAACAATTATTAGGAGTTATGGAGTGTAAGGTTGGTACGCTTATGAAGAACGTAATCTCGCTGATGGGAAAAAGCGAAGGCGTATTTAGAATGACAAGCAACGAGATGTTTCAACTACCCCCTGAACCATCACGTCAATAGGAATTCAAGCATATTGTGACTAACTTTATCCTCGATTAGGAAGAGAGGGTTAAGCAGCTCGAAGAATATATGGAAGTAATTATGGGCGATTTCATGCAACTCTCTTTGGAGGTCACAAGGGGGTTAAAGGAAAAGATAATAGAAGAGGGGAGCAGGATGAGAAAGATCGAGAAGATAACAAGGTATCTTGAGAAAAAGTATCCGAAACCCTATAGCAACCTTAAATTCTCAAAAACCCTCACAAAAAGCACCTCTTTCTACGCTCCTGACTTCATCCCGCAAAAATCACTCTGTGTCAAATACGTCCGCACAATCTTCCCTAGTCTACCTCTTGTAAAGGAAAGTACCTTTGGCTTTAAGCCTGGTACAAATAATAACCAAAACATCAAGTCCCGATATGATGTGGAAAATCCAAGCCCACAAAGTACCCCACATGTCCACCTATCATTTGAGGAAAACACACCGCCCGTGACTTACCCGGATGAAGTAGAAGATATTATAGAAATCTCGATTGAGGTAGTACCTTTAGACGAAACGCCATTAGAGGATTTACGCTTGAATACTTGTAATAATAACATTCCTCTTAGTTCTAAGGAATTTCCTAGTTTTGATGGACTAGAGCCTCAACCTTTACTCAATTAGTCCATCCTTAGATGTAAGTCTAGGAGACGTAATAAGCCCCGAACCACCCATCAAACCACATAGTCCGGATAGTTCTAGGATGAAGGTAGTAGATTATTTAACAACTCAAACACCGCCTTCACCTCACATAGCAAATTCCCATCCTAAGGGTGTGTATAGTTATCATAACCCAAGTATAGATGACCCTAAGAGACATTATGGATTTAAACCGGGTTTATTAGAAAAAAGTGCATCCTTAGGTGTTGATATTTCAAATTGGAAGATGTTTGAATGATGATTGGGGATTAGAATCTAAGGAAGTTCTCCTTTAAGGAGAAAGAGCGTGTTTATATTCGATTGTGACCAAATGAAATAGAGAGATGTAGAATTCTAGAAACACACCGTTTAGAGCCTATTCTTCAACAACAAATTTCTGAATGTATGGCTCCTTCTCATCATGATGGTATGTACCGTTATTATCACCCGCACTTGACCTCAAGTGTAGGGGAACCCTCCTATTTATTCTGTTTTAAATAGGGTATAGTCATGCTGATTAAAAGAACGTGACTCAAACAAAAACAAGCGCTTCTTAGGAGGCAACCCAATTTACTTTTCCCACATATTAGGAGTGTCATGTGTGTTTTAATTATTTTCATTTTGTTTTATTATGTTTGAGCTATCTTGTAATCATGCTTTGTTTGTCTTTAACCTCATCTTAATTTCAATCAAAGGTATTTTGCAAATAATAAGTGTAGGGAAATTTATTCGGCTTTTGAGCCAAGTTCAAGCATCTTAAATAAATTATTTAGATTAATTTGCGTCAGTTTCGAGTCATGTGATTGAATTGTTAAATCTTAGGTTTTATGCAGCTATTTGTACAGGAATTAACTTATGTAATCAAGTGCAGAAAATTTTTCATCAAAAGCAAAATATTCGTTTTCACAAAACATGGAGACGACGTCACGTTTTACACGCGACGCCGTCGCCACGACACCTGTGACGGGGTCACGTAAACCCTGACGGCGTCATACGCCTAGGTCCAGAAAACTCAAAGTTTT
Source organism: Tanacetum coccineum (assembly GCA_026074375.1). NCBI lineage: Eukaryota > Viridiplantae > Streptophyta > Magnoliopsida > Asterales > Asteraceae > Tanacetum > Tanacetum coccineum. Next base: position 23,136 of record BQNB010058911.1, read on the forward strand.
TAATTATTTTTGAAAATAAAACTTGCATAACATTTAAAATATGTATCCTTCTATTATAAACCTGCAAAACCTAATGAGTTTAACAATTCTCTCATCCTATCTTTACTGCTTTATTGAGTCAAACCTTAAATTCATATTGTATATTTGTTTATCGCACATTTTATGCCTGGTGTAGTTGTCTTTGTCTTTGATTACAGGTTATATTTGATGAGAAGAAGCTTAAAAGTTCTTAGGAACTTTCATTAGACGATTCTTGGAGGATGATTTAACCAGTTATCACATGTTTCTTCTCCATTATTGAGTAAACCAGGAGAGTACTAGTTTCTTTTCCTTGTTTTCATTTCCCTTTATTTATTTTTATGGGTACTTCTATAGAACATTGGGGACAATGTTCAACTTAAGTGTAGGGGGAAAATAAGCCTTAGAAACTATTCTTTCATTTGCCATTTGCTTTGTGCTTAAAATGATGGGTAATATATCGAAACATATCATAAAAAGATATGATTTTTACCCAAATTTAAAATTTTTTTTATGACACATGCCGGGAAAAACCAAGTAATTAATAGCGACTCATGGTTAGAAATATAATATAACTATCACAAAAAAACCCTCAAAAATTCCACCCCAAAATGTGAGGTTCGCCCTAGATATTATACCTTTAGCTGTTCTTCTAGTTAAGGAGTACTGAGCAATCATGGTGTGCTATTCCGTTGTTACGGATGTGTATGGCTTGGTTTTGTGTCGCCTTTTTCCTTGGGAACAGTGGTATCCGTTTAGTTTAGGATTAATGAGAGATGTACCAATAGCATAATAAATTCCAGAACTGTTTTTTTGTGATGCATCCTAAGACGCATAGTAAAGTATTTGGATTTAGCGTTGATAAGAGGCCATTAGGATTAACCCCATTTTTAAACCCTATAAAGTGTTATAATGCACATCGATCATATTAAACTATCCCACACCCTTGCCATGAACTCATTTTTAGTGCAGGATACCCTTAGTACAACCCTCTGAGCCTATCCTTTTCATGTTTCTTCTATTTATATATTATGAAATGACCGAAAGGGGGTTTCTAGAAATTCCTAAATAGACTATTTCGGAAGTATGTAGTAGTTGAACTTTGTCACCCTTAAACCAATCGTTACACCCTAAAAAGGCTTAGCCTACCTTGTATGTACTCATTTTTAGTACATTATTATGATAACCCAAGTTAATTAATTGATACACGATTGCGAAGTCCTTAACCTGAATACTAGTTTTGGGACGATTGGTATTCATGGTAGTATTTATTTTATGGAAGAATGGGGAAGAAAAGTTAAGTCAATACCCCTATATGTTTGTCAAATGATCTCTATGTTATTTTGATCCAACTCAATTCGGGTTATTAGTTACATTGTAAATATCGAGCATGTAAAAGCTTATTTATGGGTTACGTATATAAACCCCATGTGGTGTATTATGTTTATTAAAAAAATGAGAAAAAAAAAGAAAAGAGCTTTGAGGAAGAGTATTGTAGAGTTTGTAGATCTTCATCTTAGTCTTTGCTTAGCAAACCAAACCAAAGTGTAATCGTGTAATAAATAGCTAAACCCTTCCACTCCAAATTCATACCAAAGCCACCAAATGTATCCCATCTTATTTCCCGTTTCCCTTATATGTTATATTACACACCTACACCCCATAACCCTTTAACAAGACCTCTTAGATAGTAATGATTTAATGCTTGCACTGAGTAGTCGGAGTGATCCTTTACCAAATCCTAGTGGTAAACTTATATGCTCTACACCGGTAATGATGTTTGAATTTCTATTTCCACCCCATATGTTATAATTTAATTATACAACCGATTGAAATGAGAAGTAATCCACCCAAACACTTCTGTTATGTGCTAGTATATACTTTCAAAGCATTTTAATTACGAGGTCTAGAAGGTTGTGTTGTAAAATACTTTTAAAGAGTTGGTAAAATGACCCCTCATATTGTTATTGTCTAGGTAGAAAAGCCCATTTGCTTGAGGATAAGCAAATCCCAATTGTAGTGGTATTTGATGAGGTGTCATTTTATACACTTTTTCAGGGTCGTTTGAACCCCTTAAATCGTGCATTTTATGCCAAAATAGGTACTCAATAATTGATTCCCTTTTCAGGAAATTTCTCCATATTTAGAAATACATTTGGATGAATTACAACACTTGACTTTGGCTCATAATTGGAGAAGAAACTGTACAAGACTACGGACCAACACCAACATCTATCAAGATAATGTTCTTACAGCTGGAGAACGACCGTCATCGATATAACTTTACGCCGTCACAACGAAACCAAGACGGCATCACAGGATATCACGACGCAATCAGAGCACTAACGACGCCAACCCATTATCTAGAATCAATTCTCTTTCATGATTGGCGTCCCACGGATAAAATGCACTAAATCTGCTCCGTCACAACGATTTTCCTATATATACAAACCCGAATTTAGGGTTTTGAGTGTGTAAATTTAGAATAAAAAGAGGGTACGAACCGCTTTTCGTTTAGAGCAGCTGTTAGGGACTATTTTAGAGCCTAAAACCCCTATGTACTCCCTTCAATTCATGTTTTAATGCAAGTAAGGTTTACTTAATCATTATCAATATGTCTATTGGTTGTTTTGAATATCAAGTTATTCTTTCTTAGTCAATAACATGCTGGCTAAACTCTTATTGTGTTTATTTTATGAGATGTATGAAAACCTAGAATATAGATCTTAGTGGTGTTTGCTGTCCTTTGATGGATATGCATTTTTAGGTCTTAGAAAACCAGCTTTTGTCTGCATCGCTGTTGATATGTCTAGAAAAACATGAAAAATAAACTTTCAAAACACACTCCGAAACTTCCTAATAACTTTAAAATAAACGATAAAGATCAAAGACGTACAATTCTATGAAAGTTTGAATTATATAAATAACCTTATATATTTTTTCCATTTATGAATAATTTATATAACAAAAAAGTTTGAACTGTATATAATGCAAAAAAAACAAAACACTCTAAAATGTTAATACAAATATTCGCGCAAAAACGATATTTATATTTAATGATCTTCATGTTTTGATAATAACAAATATAATGTCATACCATGTAAAAGTTTACGTAAACAAGTTATTTAGTCAAAAGTTTACTTGACGCCGACAAATCACTTAAGGTATGAAAATGACATTATTAAACATAGTTAATGATCAAAGAAAAATATTATCATTTGCATAAACTTTTTCTAATCAAATGATTTATGTTAACACATGATTAATTATAAGCTAGTTATATTAATCATGTAAGACAAAATAAGATTAACCATAAGTGTAAACAATCTTTCCAAATCTTCCCAAATCTAGAAAATCTTTCCTTATTGGTGATAAGAAATATTTTATTCTAGAAGAATCTAATAAACAAGTTTTATTAAGTACAAAACAATATTTTGTATAGATTTTAGGTTAATCACAAAATGACAAAGGCTGTCCTAGCTCCTCCAACGGATCCACCAAATACACGGACGGATCCAGCTAATGGTGGATCCGTGGGTCGCATCGAACAGCTGGCTGGGACAACATTTGAATTTCAAAGTGTTGCCTATAAATAGCAACCTTAAGTCTTCATTTTAAGACAACTCTTGACAAATATTTTTACACACATCTTTTATCTTTTGTATATTCTTTGATCATTATACTTGTTACATAATCCATTACAAGTGATCAACTCATTCCACTCTTTAGTGAAGAACACTTACGAAGACGTCAAGCTTCAAGTGTTAATAGTTTAGTTGTGTCATCACGTTTGTGATAATCATTCATCTTGTATATCTTGTGTTGTGTGTTGTGCATATCATATGTGTATGATAGGTTAGTATTTAGGCCATAAAATACATAGTGTGTTAGATTGGTTCTATCTCGAAGTAGAACTCGGTATTTAGCTTAGTACCGAAAAAAGTGTAAGCGACGTGTATGGTTTTCTCCGCCTAAAGGGAGCTTGTTGACATAGTAAAGAAAACTCTCAAGTTGGGTACTTGGGGAGTGGAGTAAGGCGAAGAGGAGCTTTGTAGCCGAATCACTATAAATCATTGTGTCATAGGTTTGATCTTTCTTATCTTTACTTATTCATACTTCGTATATTACTTATTTACTTGTTGCATCGCTATCATATATACTTATGTATATCTCTTGAGTTCACATAAGTCGGCAATCTAAGTTTCATTTCAAAATGGTAAAAACTATTCAACCCCCCCTCTTCTAGTTTTCATAATTGGTATCAGAAGCCAAGGTCACATAAGATCTTTAACGTATATTGTACATTAAAGCTTGAACCGATCTATGGATTCGGATAAATATCTAGAAGGACAATCTATGCAAAGACCACCACTTTTTGAAAGTGATCATTTTATATATTGGAAAAATAGATTTGAAACTTATGTGAAAGCAAAAGATTTAGATCTTTGGCATATTATCTTGAATGGTGATTTTCCACCGGTTGCCAAAAATGAAGTTACCCAAGTTTTAGAGGTTGTTCCCTTTGAAGAACAATCCGACGATCTTAAAAAGAAACTTGCTAAAAATAATGAAGCTAAAATGGTTCTTTATAATGCTTTACCTAAAAAGGAATACGAAAGAATCTTTATGTGTAAAACGGCTAAAGATGTTTGGCAATTGTTGTTAATCACACATCAAGGTAATAGCCAAGTAAAGGATAATAAAATTGATCTTCTTATTCAAAAATATGAACAATTTACTATATTGATAGCGGTTTTGCTAGATTTAACACTATTATTACTAGTCTTAAAGCTCTTGATGAAGGTTTTTCTAGCAAGAACTATGTTAGAAAGTTTCTTAGGGCTCTACATCCTAAATGGAGAGCAAAGGTCACGGCGATTGAAGAATCAAAAGATTTGTCATCACTAGCACTAGACGAGCTTATCGGCAATCTAAAAGTACATGAAGTTGTCATGGAAAAAGATTCCGAAATCTATAGAGGCAAAAAGGAAAAAGTTAAGTCCATTGCCTTAAAAGCTAAGAAAGAGTCTAGTGAGATGAAACTTCGACATCCTAAAGTGATGACGAAGAATATGCTATGGCCGTAAGGAACTTTAAAAAGTTCTTTAGAAGAAAGGGTAAATTTGTTAGGCAACCAAGAGAAGAAAAGAAGTCATTCTGACAAAGGGATGAGAAGAAAGGAAAGAGTGACCGGAAATGCTTTAGATGCGGTGATCTAAATCATCTCATTGGAGATTGTCCAAAACCACCTTGCAACAAAGATCAAAAGGCCTTCATTGGAGGTTCTTGGAGCGATAGCGAAAATAACGTCAAAGACAAAACTAACGATGAAACTTGTCTCATGGCTCAATTCTTAAATGAGGTAACTCTTAACTCTTCTTATTATAGTGATAACGCGTCTTCTCTTGATAATGATACTATGCAAATAAAATACGATAGCTTATGTGAAATTAGCTTAAAAATCATTAACAAGAATAAAATTTTAAAAACTAAAAGAGACCTTTTAGAAAAAGAAATTTTAGAATTGAACGATAAAATTAAGAAACTTGAGAGAAGTAAAGAAATTGACATTCCGTGTAAGTTATGTCAAGAACTTAAGCTAGAAAACGCTACACTTAAGGAAACTCAAGTTAAATTTGTAAAATTTGATAAAAGCGCTAATTCACTAAGAGAAATGTTAAATAATCAAAAGCCATCTAGTTTTAAAATAGGTCTAGGGTTTGATAGTAGTAAAGCATCAACAAGCGGAACCAAACCCATAAGTTTTGTTGGGTCGTCCGCTGAAAATGCCACTGACGGATCCACCATAAAGGAGAACGGATCCACCATACATGGATCCGTGAATCGCACAGGTGCTGAAAAAGTAGCAGAACACGTTTTTAGTCCACCATTGTCTTCGAGATCGGATTTTGTCATTACTAAGAAGAAACTAATACATAATAGAATTGAAGAGTTAAGGAAACCGTCTTTAAAACCATCACTTAAAACCGGTTTAGGTTATGTCAAAACCGAGTCTAGGTCAAAAACACCTCCGCCTAGAAGAAAGATCTCTTCTCAACCAAGATACAACACACCTTAACCTAGAAGAAACTCTAGAGAACCAATTAACCAAAACCTCTATCCTATGAATTGGAACAACCATCAAAGTCAAGGCTTTGTACATATGGGAAATTGTATCCCATTTCAATATCTCAATCAATTGCAACAAATGCAAGGGATGTACAACACTAACATTTTCGAACCTATGAGATATTAGGGACCAAACGCTTGAATTTGTTTTTGTTGAAATAGGTATACTTGAGAACATGCTTGGAACCAGATGAATAGATCAAAGATAGTGGTTGCTCCAAACATATGGCAGGTAACAAAAGTTTATTCTCAACCTAGAAAGCATATGGCGAAGGTATTGTTATGTTTGGAAGTAACTTAAAAGGAAAGATCATAGGCAAAGGTACGATCTCAAATGACTCTCTTACTATATCTAATGTAGAACACGTAGATAACTTAGCATTTAACTTAGTGTTGGTCAAATTTGTGACAATAAGTGTAGAGTCTTATTCACAGAAGAATGTAGTGAAATAATTAAAGATGGTAAAATCATAAGAAACAAAATTATAAAAAAATGGTTTATACGTAATGTAATTAGGAAATAAGTCTCAAGATAAATTGTGTCTCGCCACAGTAGTGGATAACTCTACCTTATGGCATAGAAGACGTGGTCACGCATACATGCGTTTAATTCAATCTTTGTCATCTAAAAAATTAGTTAGAAACTTACCCAAGCTAAAATATGATAAACATTTTTGTGATGCTTGCAAAATAAAGAAGCAAGATCATGCAAGTCATAAAGCTAAAAATATGGTTTCCACTAAAAGATGTTTAGAATTATTACATATCGACTTATTTGGTCCGTCGACAATTAAAAGCTATGGAGGTAATTTATACACTTTAGTAGTAGTAGATGATTATTCTAGGTATACATGGACTAGATTTCTAAAAACTAAAAATGAAGTATTTGAGAAATTTGAAATATTAAGTATGAAAATTCAAAACCAACTAGGCAGTTCTATAGTAGCTATTAGAACGGATCATGGTCGGGAATTTGATAATGAAGTACAATTCGGAGCTTATTGTGACGCACAAGGCATTACTCATAACTTCTCGGCTCCACGTACTCCGCGATCAAATGGGGTAATATAAAGAAAGAATAGAACCTTACAAGAGATGTCTAGGACTATGCTTAACGAACAATCTATTCCATAAAAATTTTAGTGCAATGTCGTTGATACGTCAACTTATATACTATATAGAATATTAATTCGACCAATACTAGGAAAAACTCCTTATGAAATATTTAGAGGTAGGAAACCCTCTTTAGAATATTTCAAAGTATTTGGAAGCAAGTTCTTCGTTTTAAATACTAAAGACTATCTAACCAAGTTTGAATCAAAGTCATACGAATGTGTTTTTCTAGGATATTCTCAAAATAGTAAAGCCTATATAGTTTAATGTTATAATAACTAAATGAAAGTCAAAGAATCACCAAACAAGACATACAATGAAAGCCCCCTTCTTAAATTCATCATTTGGTTGATGATGATGTTGTAAAGAAGAAAGCTATTATAATAATATAAAGTAGTAAATAATAATAATGAAGAAGATGAGTCGATAGAAGTTGATGAAGTCGTTAACATTAAGGAGTCCAAGAATCATCCATTAGATCAAGTCATAGGAAATCTTAATCAAAGAATCTTAAAATCTCAAGCCCAAGATCATAGTAATTTCTTTTGTTTTATATCCACCATAGAACCCAAAGATGTTAATGAGGCATTAAAATGTGAAAGTTAGGTTGTAGCTATGCAAGAAAAATTAAATCAATTTGTAGCTAATGATATTTGGGATTTAGTCCCTCTACCCATGAGTCAATCCGTCAAAGGAACAAAATGGGTCTTTAGAAATAAATTAGATGAAAATGGTATGGGTTTATAAATAAGGTCTAAGTAAGTGGCAACAAGGATTATCAACAAGAAGGTATAGGATTATGATGAAACCATACGCTTTCGGTAGCTTAGGCTAGAGCCATTAGAATACTTCTTGTGCAAATGATTTTAAATTATACCAAATGGATGTAAAAAGTTGCTGTTCTAAACGGTTTTATAAAAAAACGAAGTGGTTTACGTTGCTAACTTCCAGGGTTCATTGATTTTACAAAAACAAATTAGGTTTATTATAACTTAAAAGGCTTTGTATGGTCTTAAGCAAGCTCCTAAGGCTTGGTATGATAGACTAAAAGCATTTCTGATAAAATACGAGTTTTCAGTGGGAATGGTCGATAATACACTTTTTACTACGAAATCAAAGTCACATCTTATCATTGCTCAAATATATGTCGACGATATTTTATTTGGTTCCACGAGTCAAAACTTGTGTGATGATTTTGCAAAAATGATGCACGATGAGTTTGAAATGAGTATGATGGGGGAGTTGAACTTCTTCTTGGGTCTTCAAATAAAATAAATGGAAGAGGGAATATTTTTCAATCAATCCAAGTACATCAATGAGATGTTAAAGAAGTTCGGAATGGAAGATTCTAAACCAACACTAGTACAAATCTGGGATTTGGTCATTGTTAGCCTCAAAATATTGAGTCGAACAATGGAAGTTCGTTCATTAATTATATTACATCTCGGTCATTAATAATATACGTTGTAATAGGCTAGACGGGTAAACGGGCTCTTAAATGTAAGCTAACCGGTCACGTGTATCGGGCGAAAGCCCAAGTAAACCCGAGCCCGACCCATAGAAATACTAAAGACAAGTAAGCCTTTTAGTCTAGGTATAAATACCACTCTCCATGGATGGTAAGTAGAGTTGGTCATTTCTAACTTTCATTTTGCAAGTAATCATCTTCCATTCTCTCTCACTTTCTCTCTCTACTCTCTCTCTACAATTCTTTCTCATCTCCTTCCTACTTTTCTTGTTCTAATTATGAAGTGAAGTGATTTCTTAGGTTCTGACAGATACGGCATATCAGCGCCAACTCTTCACAAGAAAACATGTATAAATAATTCCCAATACGGCGTATCCATCTTCTGCCATACGCCGTATCTTGCTGGATAGACATTGAAGATACGGAGATATTATTATTTTAGGAATGAATATTATGGAAACTAGAAACACCTTCTTGTGGTTCATTTTTTGTTCCTACTAGCTTCTTTTACAACTTTGCTTCTTTGAGTTTTTCAATTTAAGCACTTTTCAAATCTCGCCTTAATTTGGACTTTAGTTGTTATCGGGGTAGACCCTCAGGGACCATTCTTGCAATTTTTCTATTTTAGTTGTTTCTTAGTTAATCCTTGCCCGTTAGTAGTTTAGTTCCAGTTAATCCTTTTCCCTTTTGCTCCATTAGTCCATTAGTTAAGTCGTCAATTAAGCTTATTAGTTTTTAATTAGTTTAATTTTTAATTAGTTTAATTAATTTTGATTAAAAATTAGGGTTAGATTTTAATTAGTTTAATTAGTCTTTTATAAAAAAGTAAAAATTAGGGTTTTTATTTCTAGAAACCAATTCAAAAATCTTTGCTTCATTCAAATCAGGATCCGAACTAAAACGTGGTTTCAGTTTCACTAGTCATTGGGGATAACGACCCGGGTGATCATACTTGCCCGGTTTAATATACGTATTTTATATTATATTATATATATTTTTGAGAGTGAATTTTATCAAGGGTAACTTGGTAATCTTCTTAATTACTCTTAGAATTATATTATTTTGTGATATATTTTTAAGTATAATAAACTGCAATTAATAGTTCAAGCGGAATATGCAAGTTTAGCTTAAGCAAAATATGCAGGAAAAGTTCAAGCGAAATATGTATGTTTAAGTTGTAAGCGAAATATGCAGGTTCAAGTCCAAGCGAAATATTACATTAACTAAAAAGACACTCTGCCAAAATTTTGACTTCAAGCGGAATATGCAATTTTGATTTCAAGCAAAATATGCAGCTTTGAGTTCAAGCATAATATGTTTTAAGTTCAAGCGAAACATGCAAGATTGAGTACAAGCGAAATAAGTTTGAATTTCAAGCGAAATAAGTTTGAATTTCAAGCGAAATATGCAATAGACCAAGCGAAACATGCAATTCATTTTCAAGCGAAACATGTTGAGTCCAGGCGAAATATGTTGAGCTCAAGCTAAATATGTTTCAACTAAGCGGAATATGCAATTTTTCATTCAAGCAAAATACGCAACAAAATTTTTCAAGCGAAATATGTTAATTAACATTCACGGTTTTTTATTGATTTTGTAAAATCCCGCGAAAGACACAATTCTTTTCTCGGTTTTAATCATAGACTTGTAAAATCCCGTGGACGTTTATTGTTTTCATTTTACCACAACTTCAATCACAACACATCTACTTAAGATCCTACAATCATTTTCACTTCAATTTTCAATCAAATGGAAACGAAAGATACTTTATCTTCGTGTTCGAATTCGGAAGAACAACAAATGCAACAAATTCAAGACAAAGCAAAAAAGAGTTGCATGGTATCTTTTCGACAACTTCATTCACACCTCAAGCTTCTTTCAAACAACGACTTAAAAGGAACTCGAACCGAGTCTGGATTCAAACGTGCATTTGCGACACTCTTTGGTCAAGATATAGAGACTTTCACAGGCACAATGTTCCTGAACGTGGACCAACTAGAAAAACAACTTGACAAAGAAGAATTTCAAGAGATTGGATCCATGGCTGCTTTTAAAGTACTCGAGACACAGTTTCAGATGTTCATCAAGTCACGGATGTATATGGATGATGAATATGTTGTAATGACACGCAACTACTTTCTACAATACACTCAACTCGAGATTCCAGAATTCCGTGACACACTGATCCAACACATGGAATCTGTTAAGAAGTCGATTGATGAAAGAGCAAAGCATAAACAAGAGTATAACAGCTGGGTGAATGAAAGACAAATGCAGACAACAGAGGATAAGGTTGATTCGAGTAAAGCATTGGATGCTAGCTTGGTTGATACAGAAAGCAGTGGGACAACATTAAAAGAGCAAGATACAAGCAGCAGATCAGGGAATGATGCACATGCTGATGATGCAGATATCAGACCCATATATGATGAAGAGCCAATGGCTGAGGTACAAACAACTGCTGAAATCAATATCTTTGCTACTGGACAACAGCATACTGAGCAACCTGAATTCAATAATGAAGGAGAGGTTGACCAGAATGCTGAACAATGTCATGACACATGTCCTTTGCCTGCTAATGTAAATGATAACCAGACAACTGAACTCACAAATCAATCCCTCGAATTTGAAAATATTTGTCTCAAAAAGACTGTTGCCCAATTTCAAAAAGATTTTTCAAGAATGGAAGCACATTGTGTTAATCTTGAACTTAAATATCAAAATCAAGTTTTAAAAGAAGGGCAACATGGTCAATTTTTTATGTAAAAAGTAATGAAGCCAAGGTTAAACATGACATAGATGTAATTGAAACAATAAACATCGAATTGGAACATAAAGTGACTCAATTACTTAAGGAAAATGAGACTTTGAAAAGGCATTACAAATAAATGTTTGATTCTATCAAGACAACGAGAGCTAAGAACATAGAACACACAACATCTTTGATTGTAAAAAATGATGAATTCAAAGCTCAACTTCAGGAAAGAGGATTTGCAATTGCAGCATTAAAAAATGAGTTAAGAAAATTAACAAGAAATAGTGTGAATACTAAGTTTGCAAAATCATTAATCTTAGGGAAACCGGTTTTACAACCACATAGAAACCAATCAGTTGTTAGACAACCGACTGCGTTTAAGTCTGAGCGACCTAGAATTTCAAAACCAAAGTTTGCCTCCCAAGTTTATGTGAACAACGATTTGCCAAAACCAGTCACTACACATTATTTGCCTAGGGAAAGAGAATTTTCCTTTGCAAAACCTCATCACGTGATTGCACCTGGCTCATCTAGGTATAGCTCCAATGACATGGTTCATAATCACTACCTAAAGGAAGCTAAGAAATAGACACAGGAAATAGGCAGGAATTCCAAACCTAGTGTGATGCCTTCTGCTAGATCACAAAGCACAGCTAATGGTAGCAAACCAAAACCTAGGATCAATAACCAAAAGTCTAGGAATTGGCTTGCATCTAAGAGTAGTTGCGTAATGACAAAGACTGTGCCCTTAGCAGAACACTCTAGGAATTTTAGAAAATTTTCTGACTCCAAACATTTTGTTTGCTCGACATGTCAGAAATGTGTCTTTAATGCAAATCATGATTCTTGTGTAACAAAATTCCTGAATGAAGTCAACTCGCGTGCTAAGGTTCCATCTAATAAGACAAAGAACAGAAACAAACCCGTAGAGCAAACAACTTTTGCAAAGAAACCAGAAAGACAGATCCCAAAAGGGCATAGGTTTTCAATCAAAAAGACTTCCATTGTGCATGAGAAAATAATGACTCCTAGATCTTGTCTTAGGTGGAAACCGACGGGTAAAATTTTCAAGACAGTTGGTCTTAGGTGGGTTCCTACTGGAAAGATATTCACATCTAGCACAACCAAGGTTGATAATGAACCCACAAATGGTTCAAATGACGATATCACTAACCCATATGAATGCAAACAAACTCTTGATGTTAGTGCAGGTACTCTTAACTTAAGTGCAGGTACATCTTTCAATCCTAAAAAGGAAGCACTCGGTTTGGTTGTTGAAAAGACTGATATCTCATAAACCAGGGCTTCAAGGAATTCTGATCTGATGAACAAGCAATGACTTCTAATCATAACAGTTCAGAACTCGGAATTCACGACCACAGCAATGAACAGTCAAGTTCAAAGCTGGTTCCAAATGTTGTTCCTCTAGCAGATAAGACAGCTACATCAAGACAAGAGTTAGAATTACTATTCCACTATCACATAACGATGCTGAGGTCAACATGTAAATATTTTTTTATAAAACCAAATACAAAAATATAAAATTTCAAAAAAAAATAAAAAATCAAAAAATTAATAAATGTTTCACAAAAAGAATCTTCTTGACATGTCTCTTGGAATCGATAACATTTACCTACCTAGAAATATTGATTAACATCGACACGGGCATGTAAATGAAGTTCGAACACGAGTTTCAAATGTTTTCAAAACATGTCATTTCTAATTTTTCTTTATGACTTGAATCCGCTCCAGATTGCAAACTCGACCCAACGACAAAGGATAGTGTACGTTCAATGCGCTTAATCATTAGCGTTAGAAGAGACAGTCTTCTTCTAACATTTGTTTTTCAAAGAAGTTTAAACACAAGTATTTCAGAATTTCCACTGACGATTCCATAATCTTTCAAAATTGTGTGTTCAACACTCCTTCCCTCATAAAGTTTTACAAGACAATTCTTCTACATTTTGTGTCATTTTCAAAATGAGTCAATGTTTGAGGGGGAGTTTTTCAAAAAACAATGTTTTAATGTTGTTGGATACATCATCACATGACAGTTCTTATGTATTCAACACATTATAAAAAGTCTCAATAACATATCTGGAATAATAATGACTACTCAATAGATTGTATGTTATAAGATGATTAGGTGGTTGAGCACAATTTTTCAAGAATTCTTCAATGACAATTCATAATCTTTCAAAATTGTGTGCTCAACAATGCTAACCCTCAATTTTATATTCATTTTACAACTTGGTATCATTTTTTGTAACAAACATAAGTAAAATTTAGGAGGGAAGCAATAAGATACAAGTTAATGTTCCATATAATTCATGCTAATATGTTTTCCCACGGAATTTTCATGACAAATTCTAATCACATGGTATTTCAAAAACTAAGTGAATTAGTATTTAAAATAAGAAGAGAAATGTAATTAAAATATGATCTTGAAAATAAAAAGTGATTTAAACGACTCATAGTGCTTCATACTCTTTAGAAAAAGGTTTTATGGTTACGATCTCATACCCAACAACATCTTAATTTCATGACGATTCTGAAGTCATAAGGTGGTTATGTTAGGCACTAGTCCTATGATCCAACTAGAACCGAAGGGATCTACCCAAAGACACTCCATAGTTAGAAATAGCAGCCCTTAGGTATGATTGGAGATGAATGAGTTTAAGAGAATAATGCCGACTAAGATTGAGCTAACACTGGAACAATCACAACATGGTGTTAGTGATGACGTCTTGATAAGCATTGAAGGGGTTGAAGAATGTAAAAGAAATGTAAGGATAAACGGTATAAAGAAAGAAGCCCTCCATACAACTTTAGGCAGAAACTCAATACATAATCTATCAGCTTTCACAAAGATGAATTCTGATATTAAAGAATGACATCATGGACCTAGTGATGCAATGCACAACCCTTCCTAGCCATTCG
>BQNB010058912.1:3097-37557 GCA_026074375.1 Tanacetum coccineum
AGTTATTTAAGGGCTTTTTAGCCTGTTAAGCATTCAGCCCTTTTGGGCTTATTTACGGCTTATTTATAAGTTGTTTGTCCAAGTTTGTATTTTTCCTAGGATTTTCATAGCTTAAAGTATTTTCTTGCAATTTTTCAGATTTTTCCCATTTCATTTAGTATTTTTAATTTATTTTTCTTTTTAAAACTGTTTTTAATTAATAAAAATTTAAATAAAAATAAAAAAATATAATTCTTTTTTTCAAAATTTTCTTTTATCATTTAGCACTTAGGAAAATTAAATTTGCTTTCGTAAGGTTAATTTTGCAAAATTTGGTTTTTTAAAGAACGGGTTTTCGATCTTATTCTCGTTTTTAGGTTTAAATCAGTTTTAGCTTTCGTTTTTAGGTTTTCTTTAATCGTTTTTGCATTTTAATCGTAGAACTAGGAATCCAAACCAAAAATCTTTAAACCATTCAAAAACGGGATCACAAACGTAATCCGATCTTCAATTCACGCCTCGTTGGGAAACGACCCGAGAGATTTTTGATTTTCCTTTGGTCAAAAGGAATTTCTTTGAGTCTTTCGGAATACGTATACTATAATTGAATTATAATTATTGATTATTATTATATATTTATATTATATATAGTAAGAAATCTTTGGTTATCACTTGCCTTCGATTTTCTAGTTTGTTTTGAAAATTATGCCGTTTTTTAAAAATTTTGACATCTTTTTCTTTACCAAAACTAGAATAGATCTATGCCCAGCACAACTACCCTTTTATCTCATTGGTAAGGTTTAGCCTTATATTCTGTTTTCTCATATCACATTACCCACCAAAATTAAGTGTGCCGGTAGTATTGTAGACTTTAGAACTTGGCATGTACATCATTGCAAGACCATAAACGAGTATTGTCTTAGGTTTACTTAATACAATTGGTTTAGATAGTTCAAGAAGGCAACATTTTAGGATTTACACCCAAATTAACCCATATGTGTAATACTGTGTGTGTTTATCAACTTGTCACATTGACTTGTCGACCTCTTGTGAAAAACCCATCATTGCACTCATTTTCAGTGCAAATCCCGTAGAAATACCCATCTAAGTCTTTCCTTCATTTCATAAACCGTAATTATGTTTCGTTACACCATTCGCCTTAGCCTACCGTGTAGTCTGTAGTCCATAGTCGAGGAGTTGCTAGTTGCTTAAGTCTGTGGTTTAAGTGGAAGGGTTAGGGAAATACGCTTTCGTAGAAGACCTATCATTTGTAATCGATGATGTCCCCCCGTTATGTCATTCACTTTTGATATAATTTATCTTGAGTGGCAGGGGGGGGAGGGGGGTATTTATGCTTATGTTTATATTTATTTTAATTACCCATGCTACAGGTTTCAAGTGTAAAAAATGTGTTTAAAATCAAAATTTCATAGCATGTTGGCTTTATTAGTGTTGGTTAAATTATAAAACAAACTTAGTATTATTTATGTTCTATCATTACCTCGTATGTAGTTCGAGGATGATTTAGAGTTGGTACTTTTATAAACCAACTAGGATTTGAAGGTTGAGTTAGTGTGCATTTGCCTTAACATTTATTATATGGCATAATCTTACATCTACATGCACTAACACATTATTGAAGATTGATCAGTTTCTCGCACCTTGAAGTTTGAGCTTATGGATGGACAGTAACTAGTGATGGGGAGATTGTGAACTTAGACTATTTGTTTGTATATTTTATTTTTCACTCTTTAAATGTGCATCCGATGTCTTATATCCTTTCCTTAATCATTCTAATTTTAGCCTTTAGCTTGTTCGAGTTAAGGAATGAGCAATCATAGGCGTCTCGTTTATGGATTTGTACGAGCATGTGTGGTTTTGTCGCCTTTTCTAGAACATTGGTATCGGTTAAGATCATTTGAATGATTCACCAACTATAAGCCTTACTGTTATGTTACCCCTTGTTGACTTTAAGAATTATTTATACCTTAGCTCTAGTGGTGGAGTTTTGTGTACTTTCCAAGCCTATGATAGAATACATGCTATGACTGTGCGTTTGAGTGATCACCCCAAAATTGAAACACTTAGACTTGTGAGAGTTGAGTCATTTTGTTCCCCTTTTCGTGAGGTGTTCGGCTTTGATGTTTTCTAGCATAGGTAATTTGTAAATTCATATCTCCTGAGTTAAGTTGGGGGATATCTGTTTTGAAATATTTCTAACAGGTCTACTTGAGGGCAACAAGAAGTCAAGTGAGGGGATATTTGACAACATCAAATACTTTATGCTTTTTAAATCAAAATCCCTTATAAAATACTCATAATTGTTATATTTCTGTTAAAATTTGTACTTAATTGCTTTCTATTTCATTTTTAGGAAAACATGAGCTTTGGTGCGAAAAGACACGAAAATGGAAGGGTGTGTGATGTAAAATGCACTAAGGAGGTTTTCCAGGAGAAAACTACTACATAGCTAGCCCGTAGGGACTACATCGTAGCCATGACTTAGCCTATTTTAGAAACCTAGATCAAGACCAACTACGGAGTAGTTGGCCCGTAGGGACTACGCTGTAGCCCAAATAAAGAAATTACATTGAAAGAACTACGACGTAGCTCCACACTATGGGCTATGCCGTAGCTATCGAAGATTTTGGACAGATATTTGCATTTAAGGAACTACGGTGTAGCTAATCACTTATGGCTATGCCGTAGCTGATATGAGCCTATAAATACATGCCCAATTCTCTTTCATTAGAGACACATTGGAGAGGGAAGTCAGAGAGGATGATTAGGGTTGCTTTAGGAGTCATTTTTCAGCTTCTATCACAACCATTCCAAGGGAGGATTAGCTTTAACTATTTTTGTATTGTTCATTCATCAAACAGTTTGTAAGATTTATAATGTTCAATCGATCAATGGTTTCCTTCCTTATATTTTCCACATTCTTTAGCATGAGTGGCTAAGCACCTTAAGTGCTAGCCTAGTTATGTATTTATTATTGTAATTATGCATGTTTCCGTAGTTTAATTGTCATTTATTTGGATATCCTATTTGCCTGTTGATTGATCCTCGCGTTTTGGTAGTGTTGAGGTTAGTGTAGATCCATTTAAGCTATTTAGTAGGCGGAAGCTATTGAAAGGTAGTTTATTTGGATACTAGGAATAGGGTGGCATATGTTCTTAGTGTAAGGAATTGACGTATTACCGTCTGCATTAGATTAGGCACTTATAAAGCGTTGGAAATACTTCTAGGAGGGTTTAGTGTCGAGTAGTGGGAATGTCGACACTTAGACAAGTCTTTAAGATAGTTGGGGACTTAATGACTATGAACTGGATACCAGACCACCATGAACAACGGGGTTGAGATCATAGAAATTATAGGTTAGGTTGCTACTACAAATCGAACCTAGTGATATTAGAACCACCATAATAAACGGTAATTAGACATTGCACTAGGAAAACATCATCTTCTCAATAAAAAAGTCCTTGATTACTTCTATACTTTTACTTTTCAGAATTTACTTTCTTGTTATTTTCATAAATCAACTTCAAACCATTCTCAAAACGTGACACTTTCAAATTAAAACTAATAACACTTAGCTCTTGGGACGACCTCGGATTTACCATCTCTACACTACTCACGATCGGGTTCTCTGCCCGTTAGTGCGTTTGTCAGGTGAATCGAGTTTTATAAATTTAAAACTTGAATAAAATATAGTTTAAAATAAAATACGCATCAGCTATGCTAGTGTGAAGATGCTAATATGATAGGTGTGTGTATTGTTGGTCATATACGTCTTTATCATCTATTAAATATATTATACTATCTTATTAAAGGGCAGTTTTGCTTGTAAAAACATGACTCTTGAGAGCTTTTTTATATTAAAAAAGTCACTCACATATCACTCTCACCCACACACGTATCACTCACCCACACATGTATCACTCTCACCCATTCCCCTCTCATGTTTGTATCTCTCTCTTAAACATAGAAACTATCGTTTGCTAGATCTCTCCCTCTCTCTCTCTAAGTTGTCAGTTTTATACAATGGTTTTTTGGTGTGGTTTTGTGATGCGGATTTATGTTTTCTGCTATGGATTACATATGGAGGTTTTGTGATGGGGTTGTTACGATTGCTAGGGTTTGGTTGTTCAATGGTATTCTTTATTTTTGGGGTTAGAAGGTTTTTTATTTCGATTCAAGTTTTTTTGTGATCAGTGAGGTTTTATAATGGTCACAAAGGTTTGTCTTATGGATTGAATTTGTGTTTTTCAATTGTGTTAATTAAGGTTACAAGGGTTAGGTTTATGGTTTCGTTAGTTTGTGATTTAGTGGTTTTGTAACAAATTAATGTCACTTATTATTAAAGGGCAGTCCATGCTTTGATAAAGTATGGAGTGGTTTGTTTTTGCTTTAAACTCACTTACAGACTTCTTGTTATTATAAAAATAATCTCTTGAAAAGGTAAGCTTCTGAAACAAAAGTCCAAAGTCATTATTTAAAGCCATAGACACGATAGCATAAGCATAAAGGCTTATTATAAAGCCATAACTTGAGATCATCCGTAGTCTGGCGGGGCAAGTTTCTAACTTTGTAGCCATGGGGGTCGTGTATTTCAATAGCGGGATTACTCCTTTTGATAAGTTATTTAATATAAAAAAAGTCCTTCACTATGTTCTTTGACGTCATCGGTCCTTTCGTTGCCGCTATCCATTCCGTGCGACGTTAGTGATGGGTGGGACGATGATGATAGGTTGGCAGTTGTGTATTTTTGTTGCCGCTATCTATAGTATGAGCGATGCTTAAGCTGTGTAAAAATAAAAGCTAAGTAGTGCGTGTCTTGGCGAGGCAGCCACACCTCGAATGTAGTTGCACCTATGGCGGGTGTTGTGTCATTTTGTTTGGGGCACGGATTAATGTTGTGCTATGTGCCTAAAAACTCTACTTATGAGATGAAGTTGATGGTGGTATCGATTGTAAAAGGTTGTTATGGCTCTTAGTGGGTTCGGTAAGGATGAGATGGTCCGCACCTTGGCGAAGCAACCTATTTTGGTTGCAGCCATGGTAGGGGTGTCCTCTTTATTCGTTTCTTTGTCTGTTTGAGCTTTACAAACATGAGTGGGAGATTTTGTACGAGTGATACGTTTGTGGGTGACTGTGAGTGATATGTGAGTTATTTTTTTAATATTAAAAGCTTATGGCTAGTCATGTATTTTGCAAGCAAAATTGTATGCCTAACGGACGCCACTATTAATAAGATATTATAATAAAAAAGAATGACATTCGTCGTGCTCTTCTTTGATGCCACCCGATCCTTCGTTTCTGACTATCTATGTTGTACGCTGTAGTGATGTGTGTGTGACATGGCGATAGGCTTGAAGACATTATTTCCAATATAAAAAAGTTTACGGCCGTGTTCTTCGCATGCCATCGATCTTTCATTGCCCTCATATCGATGACGTGTGATGATAGTCATGGTTTGAGTGACGATGTGGATAGACTTTGGGCTGCAAAAGGATGTTTGGTATTCATTTTATATTTAAAGTTATGAATTTGTTGTAGTTCTGAATTTGGCTTCACGCAATTAATCGGGCAACACCGTGTTGTGCTTGCCCACTTAATCTCCTGCTTTAGTCCCTCTCCACTCATAGTTTCTGGGTTTATTATGCATGGATGCCATCTCTGTTCCCGTCCTGGTGAGGGTATATATGCTATCAGTTTTATTTTGGTTTTGATGTTTTGCATCTCAAGGGGTGAAATATTCTCTATCGGTATGTTTTGAATTGGATGGCAGTTTTACATATGTTTGTTTAAGCAAATTATACTGCCTGGTCACTTCAGAGCATACCAGCTCTGTGTTCAGACCATCAGTTAGCAACAACGTTTTCCAGCATCATGTTTGATTCCTGTTTTTTGTTGACTGACTATCGTATGAACGCAGAGGTCAACATGGCTTCTCATTAGGCATGCGTTCCAGTAGAAAAACCCTTATCATATAGTCGGATGCTACACTGTGCCTGCTAACCATTGTTTACATTGCTTTGGATTACGCTTGGCTTGCTTATCCCAGGTTAGCCTTTTATTTTTTCGAATTATAGGAAATGATGATACTATGACATTTGTGAGGTCTTTATTGATAATAAGGTGTCAAAAAAAAAAAAAAAACCACCGGTCATGTATCTTGGCAGGGCAGCACCAACAAACAAGTTTTTGCAGCCATGTTGCGTTAGACACCTTTTTATTCGGATCAACACTTGCAAATCTGAGCCATTAAGTTTAGGTAACCGTCTCCTTTGACCACCCCTGCATCCATGTCAAGAGTCAACAACAATGATTCCAAGAGTGGAATTATATCTCTTTGTGTGTTGACTCCTTACTTGAACCATGAGATTATTGAGTTTGGGGTGTTTGGTATACTTGAATTTATTTATAATGTGATATGTGGTAGGTTTGTGTCGAGTATGATAAGGGGTCGCATGTCACTGTGTTAAATATAGAAAATGGCTTCTAATTCGGCATACGTGAAAGTGATCTTAGCATATAGTCAGATTACTTACATTTGTGCTTGGTAACCATTGTTTACATGTGACGCACACCAATTGCATGCTACCATGACAAGGCAATGATAAATATGAGCAGTCTGAGTAGAACGCGTGAAATTCCATAACTTGGCTAGGTAACCTATTAGGTATGCATCCATGATAGAATTACAGTACTGATGAGGTGGTAAAACTTCACTAAGTTTTATAACTCCCTAGGTAGTGTACCTAACCGTTTGTAGTGTAGTATAGGCAAGACACGTGGGTTGCTATCATTCTTTAGGGGAATAGCGTGTGAAGGTTCGAACTAGATGTAACTAAGGTCTACAGGTTAAAAGAAGAATATTTTTGTATTTTTTATATTTTATGAAAGCAATTTAAATCTCGGATTTAAAGGGGGTTTGTTTTAAACTAATTATCTAATAATTAAACTAAATCTAATGTGAAGAATTCGTATGATAAAAGAGAAGTGTTTACTTAATCATGCATGATCCTTAGTATGCTTCTCCTAACTCTATTGCCTTGCGACACTTGAGATGTATGTGTAAGTATTTCCGAGAAGCATGACGAATTACACGAAAACGCCGTCTACGTGAGACTTTGCTAGGGAAATACGTAAGTAAGGCAGTATAAAGATTGTTACAAGGCCCTTAGGGAGATAGACGCGCATTAAAATACTTAAAGGGGATCATCCATAGATGGGTAAGGTAGTATGAAGACTATTACCGATGGAATCCTTTCTACACAATCATGCCGCTCTAGATCTTCGATACACTTAAGTAACTAGGATTTTAGAGTCTAAACATGCACACACATCAATCAAGAAGCAATATTATTAGGATCTACATACCAATTCACATGCAATCATAAGCAAACACTAATGAGATCTAGCCTAGCATGTTAAAGATAAGTAAAGCACAATAACCAAATCAAACAATAAGACATATTGAAAGATTAAAGGATAAAAGAACTTCACTATAATTGAAACAAATGACTGTGGAAGGAAAAAAAAAAGTTGTAAAACCCGAAAGCACTTTTTGAAAGCTCAGATACAAATCGTTCCGTTAACAACCGAACGTCCAACTCCTAATATGCTATATAAAACCTAAAATCGAGTTTGTATTTATAAGAAAATGATCCGCGAAACTCGTCGCAATTAATCCTTACGCCATTGCGCCGTGAATCTTCTTAGGGTTTCTTTATGTCGGCTACAATCCAGACGCCGTCACAATTTCTCTGACGCGGTCGCTTAATAATCCAAACGGCGTCGCAAGTATTCCTGACGCCGTCTCCACCTTCTGTGAGTAATTCTTCAAGCCTTCTTTTGTGTAAAGTTGTACTCTTGTCCATTTCTTCCAAAATAGAGCCCAAGTCACGTGTATTTCCTCCAAATGTCTTCTAAGTGCTAAAAAAACCAAAAAGAAATGATTAAGCACATATTTTAAGCATTTTTGCATGATTATAAGGGTTAAATGACCCCGAAAAAGTGTATAAAATTACACCTCATCAAATACCCCTACACTTAGGATTTGCTTGTCCCCAAGCAAATAAGCTTTTCTACCTAGACAATCGTAATATCAGGGGGGCATTTAACTTACTCTTTAAAGCTATTTATGGCACAACCAATTAGACATCGTAACTTTTTTTAGAACGATAATTTTTTCACAACTATTGCACAAATTGACCTCGTAACTAGATGCACAAAAATTATACACTAGCACCTCACAATAAGTGTTTGGTTTCTCTTTCTCTTGTGTGTATAATGAATTATAATAATATGGGAAGCGGAAAATTTAACACTCATTACCTGTCGTAGCATACAAATTACCATAAGCTTGATAAAGGATCAAACCTCCACCGCTAGGCGTATGTACTAAAAGTTACTATAAAAAAGGTCTTTTAAAGGGTTGTGGGGGTGTGGGTGTATTATGATAAACGTTGAAACAGAAACGGATGAGAAATATTAGGGGAGTGACTTTTTGGGTGAATTTTGGGGTGAAGTGGTGAGTTAATCATTTATAAAAATACATTTTAATTTGGTTGCTAAGCCAAAGACTCGACCACTTGGACAAAGATATATAAACTCTACACAACTTTACATCAAACTCTTTCTTTTTCTTTTTTCTTTTTTCTCTTTTTTTTCATAACATCAGATACACCTCTACACTTGAGCTTTTACATACTCGATACATGAACTAATCTAATGACCCGAATTGAGGTAGATCAAAATAACATGAAGATTATCCAACAAACATATGCGGGTATTGGCTTAACTTTTCTTCCCTATTCTTCCGTAAAATAAATACTACCATGAATCTCAATCGTCCCAAAACTGTATTTATAAGGATAAAGACTTAGCAACCGTGTACTCAAATAATTAGCTTGGGTTAAACAATAATGTACTAAAATGAGTACATACAAGGTAGGCTAAGGCGATTTGGGTGTAATAATTGGTTTAAGGGTTTACAATGCTCTTCATTAACAATCCGGAGTCCACCGGAAAATTACAAGAACCGTGAAAAGGAAAGGCTTAGAGGGTTGTACTAGGGGAATCATGCACTAAAAATGAGTGCATGGCAAGGGTGTGGGATAGTTATATAGTCGAGGTGACCATAATAACAATTACAGGTTTAAAACATGGGTTAATCCTAGTTCCTCTTATCATTTAGAAAATCCTAATACTCACTATGCGGTCTCGGGATGCATCACTAAAGCAAGTTCTAGAATTTAATACACTACCGGTACACTCTCATATAATTTAAAACCGATACCAATGCTCCAGAAAAGGCGACAAAATCACACATGCATGAACACATACATGAATGCGACACATGCAATTGCTCTTTCCTTAACTCGAGAAAGCTAAAGGTATCAATATGCTGGTACCCAAAGATTGGGGGGGGGGGGGGGGGGACGGATACCCGAATTCCTAAAGATCTAGGGGAGAACCTCACAATTTGGGGGGTGGATTTTTTTTTAATGGTAGGGTTTTTGTGCTAATCATATAATTATGTATCCAGTGAGACGCTAATAGTACTTAGTTTCACCGGTATGTGCCATACAAATTTTAAATTTGGGTCAAAATTACCTTATACGCTATGTTTCGATATATTACTCATCATTTTAAGGACAAAGCAAAGACAAATGAAGGAATAGTTTCTAAGGCTTTTATTTCCCCCTACACTTAACATGAACATTGTCCCCAATGTATCCATAAAGTACCCTTAAACGAAATAAAGGGAAAAGAAAAAGAGCAAAAAAACTAGTACTCCCTTGGTTTTGCTCAATGATGGAGAAAAAACAAATGATCCTGGCTAAATCGTCATCCAAGAATTGTCCACATGAAACTCCTAAGAACTCCCGGGCTTCTCCTCATCAAATATAACCTGCAAATCAAAGACAAGATACAACTATACCTAGCGTAAAATCGGCGGAATGATAAATACAACTATATGATTTAGGGTTTTTGACTCTACGAAAACAAATAAAGGATATGATGAATGTGTTAATGTAACTGTGGTTTCCTGCAGGTTTTAAGCAAATTACAAATTTTGGAAATTATACAAAAATTTTAAAAATTAAAAAAAATATGAATTTTATTGTAGCAGGGTGGTGACGCCTTTAGGAAAAATCCTGACGCCGTCTGCACGTGCTGTAATGAATTTTTTTCTTGCAAAATTTCTGCGCGCAAGTCCCATTAGTATTTCCTGCAAAAATTTACTGTAGAAACCACAGAATTCATTAACACAATCATATGACTCAAACAAATACAGAACAAGCGAATTAATCTAAATTTTTTATTTAACATGTTTGAAAGGATTCTTATAAACCGGATATTTCCTCTACACTTATTATGCAAAATACCTTTGATTGAGATTAAGACGAAGTTAAAATCAAGACAAAGCATGATTACAAAATTATTTTCAAACAATTTAAATAAACAATAAAGAACTAAAACACACATGACACACCTAAAATGCTAGAATTAAAAGATTGGGTTGCCTTACTATAAGCGCTTATTTTTGTTCGAGTCACGAGCCTGACTCTACCTTTTTTAACAAATAAAGGGGAGGGTTCCCTTACACTTGGTTTAAGTGCGGGTGATAGTAACGGTATACACCATTGTTGTAAGAAAAGGGTCACATGCTAAAAAATTTGTTGTTGAATTATATGCTCCAAATGGCGTGTTTCTTTAATCCTACTATTTTAATTCTTTTGGCTTAACGAGTAAATTAAGTGCTCCTCCTAGAAAAGAAACTTCTTTGATTTCTAATTTCCAATCATTTTATATCATCCCCATATTCGAAAAATCAACACCTAGGGATCCACTTTGTCCTAATAAACTTGGTTTAAATCTATAATGTTTCTTAGGATCATCAATGCATGGTGATAATAGCAATACGTATCCTTAGGGTAGAAAGACACCACATGAGGCGAAGGTGGTGTATTAATGGTTGATTTTTCTACTACCTTCATCCTAAAACTATCTGGACTATGTGGTTTGATGGATAGGTCAGTTCGTCTTTGTCTCCTAGATTTACATCTAAGGGTGAGAAATTAGGTAAAAGTTAAGGCTCCGGTTAATCAACACTAGGAATTTCCTTAGAACTAAGAGAAATGTTAGATATTACAATTATCCAATCCTAAATCCTCTAGTTTCATGTGGTTTAAAGGTTCTACCTCCATAGGGATTCCTATAGTCTCTTCTACTTCTTCTGGCAAATCACGAGCGATATGTATACCTCAAATGATGAGATGACTTGTCTGGTACTTTGTGGGTTTAGATTATCCACCTTATCCCATGTTATACACTTAGGCATCTAAACCCACGTCTGTTAATTCCCAAACATTTCATTTGCTTGAGCCCTCAAACTTGCTAATTTTTGCTCGATAATAACTTTAAAAGGCTTGTCCCACTCTTTTTGTACTTGGGCAAATCTATCTATGGTTTCCCATGCTTCTTCACCACTTAATTTTTTAAGGTCCCCATCTGCTGCAAAGTCAAGGTCCATTCAAGTATAATTGTCGACATGATCATAAAAAAATTGAGTAAGGGACCATAAATCGAGGCCTTGATGAGCGACTCTTTGGATTAAGTGTTTGAAACGAGTTCATGCATCATAGACAGGTTCGTCTTGATGTTTTTGGAACATCAAGATATTATGTTGGAATGGGAAGGTTATGTTTCGTGGTGGGTTTTGAAAGGATGTGGTTGGTGGTTTTTCATACATCATGATGGTGAACGAAAGAGTGATTTACAAAATAGAGGGAACAAATAAAAGATTGACTACGAGAAAGATAATAATAGGAAAATAAAAATCTCACTTGAAAGGATTCAAGCGAGTATACCTAAGCTAAATAAAAATCAAAACCTATACTAATCCCCAACAACGGCGCCAAAAACTTTGATGATATGGTAAAACTTTACTAAGTTTTACAACTCCCTAAGCAATGTACCTAACCTTTGTAGTGTAGTATAGGCAAGACACGGGAGTTGTTATCATTCTCTAGGGGAATAGCGTGTGAAGGTTCTAAACTAGAATGTAACTAAGGTCTACAAGTTTGAAAGAAGAAATTTTGTATTTTTTTACATTTTATGAGAAAGCAAATTTGAATCTCGTGTTTAAAGAGGTTGTTTTAAACTAATTATTCCTATAATTAAACTAAATATAATGGTGGAGAATTCGTAGGAATAAAAGAGAAGTGTTTACTTAATCATGCATGATCCTTAGTATGCTTCTCTTAACTCTATTGCCTTATCACACATGAGATGTATGTGTAAGTATTTTCGAGAAGCATGACGAATTACATGAAAACGCCATCTACGTGATACCTTGCTAGGGAAACGCACAAGTAAGGTAGTATGAAGACTGTTACAAGGCCCCTAGGGAGATAGACGCGCCTTAAAATACTTAAAGGGGATCATCCATAGATGGGTAAGGTAGTATGAAGACTATTACCGATGGAATCCTTTCTACATAATCATGCCGCTCTAAATATTTGATACATTTAAGTAACTAAGGTTCTAGAGTCTAAACATGCACACACATCAATCAAGAAGCAATATTATTAGGATCTACATACCAATTCACATGCAATTATAAGCAAACACTAATGAGATCTAGCCTAACATGTTAAAGATAAGTAAAGCACAATAACCAATCAAACAATAAGACATATTGAAATATTAAAGGATAAAAGAACTTTATTATATTGAAACAAGCGATTAGGGAAGGTACAAAAGGGTTGGGAAACCCTAAAATACTCCCAAAGTCAGCTACAAATTGTTTCTTTTACCCGAAACAGCACTCTCCTAATATGCTATATAAAACCTAAAATCGAGTTTGTATTTATAAGGAAACGATCCGCGACAGCGTCATAATTAATCCTGACGCCGTCGCGCCGCAAATCTTCTTAAGGTTTCTTTATGTTGGCTACAATCTAGACGCCATCACAATTTCTCTGAAGCGGTCACTTAATAATCCAGATGACGTCGCAAGTATTCCTGACGCCGTCTCCACCTAATGTGAGTAATTCTTTAAGCCTACTTTTGTGTAAAGTTGTACTCTTGTCCCGTTTCTTCCAAAATAAAGCCCAAGTCATGTGTATTTCCTCCAAATATCTTCAAATTGCTAAAAAAAAAAGAAATGATTAAACACATATTTTAAGCATTTTGCATAATTATAAGGGTTAAATGACCCCAAAAAAGTATATAAAATTACACCTCATCAGTTTCATAAGATCCTCGATCTCTTATCTGAGCCAATTGAATTTACAATATATAACACTGATTGTTGACATTTTGGCTGGAAGTCCAACTGCTTTATGATGTGTACCAATTCTTGAGCGGCCTATGAGTGTCTAAAGCATCAAGTGAGATGTTGTATTGATGTGAGGGTTGCAAAGACTTCACATGAAGCTTTACAATCCACTAGACATTGTACCTAATTGTTGCAGTGTAGTATAGGCAAGACTTGGGGGTTGTTATCGTTCTCTAAGGGAATAGGTTGGGAAGGCTCGAACATGGTCTAATAGAATTCTAAGGGGTTGAGAGAATATTCTTTTTGTGTTTTTATATTATAAGAAATCAGGTAAATATCATGGTTTGAAGGTTGTGTAGTTCTAAAAATTAAACTAAATTATAATCTAAACTACTGGTGATAACTTTATGATAAAAAGATGTATTTACCTATCATGCACTACTCCTCAGATTGCTTCTCCTAGATCTGTTGCTTTATTACACTTGTGATGATCTGTGTAAGTATTTCCTAAGTCATGAACGAACTATATGAACCCGCCGTCTATTTAATATTCCGTTAAGGCAACGCACAAATAATGTAGTATGAAGACTATTACAAGGCCCCTAAGAGTATATTAAATGCATGTGAAATATCTTAAGAGGGATCAACCATATTAGGGGTAAGGTAGTATGAAGACTGTTACCGATGGTATCCTTTCTACACTACTGCGTGTTTACCTTAGACCGTCTAGCCCAATTTAATATTTATTGGCTATTTTCTAAAGCCTAACGCGCATATCACAACAAGAAGCAACCATCAAAAGGACTACTACCTAAGTTTCATGCAATTCATAAGTAAATACAGATAGGGTTTAGCCTAGGCATGTTAAAGATAAAGAAAGAAACATAAAATCAATCAAACAACACATAGACATATTGAATGATTAATGATAAACAATCTTACTTGATTAAAACATGGATTGAAGGTATTACAATAGGGTTTTGAGCCTAAAAACGACCTAAAAAGCTGCTAGAAAGACTAGGGTTTCTCTTAAAGTTATACAAAAGTTACACACCTAAAACCCTAATTTCGGTTTAATATATATAGGAATATCGCTGCGACGGCGTCGCTTTGGAGTCCTGACGCTGTCGCACGTAGATGATTCTAGATCCTATTTAAGGATCGGCCACGGTCCTGACGTGTCGTCATTTTCTTGCGCCGGCAACCAGATAGATTTGCGACTGCGTCGCTTTAATAGCCTGCGACCCGTCATCCGATGCGTGTATGCAAATTCTTCAAGAGATTTGTTTAGTCATAAGTCTTGTCCCGTTCTTCTCTCTAATACGACCCAATCTACATGTATTTAAATGCCATCGAATTGCTATAAAACCTAAAAACAAACGTTTAACACATAATCTGGCATATTCACATGATTTAGGTGTTAAATACCACGAAATAGGTAATAAAATAACACCCAGTCAAATACCTCTACACTTGGAGTTTGTTTTGTCCTCAAGCAAATAGGCTTTTCTGCCTAGACAATAGCAATATTAGGGTCATTTAACCTAATCTTTAAAAGCATTTTACAACACAATCCTTCGAGACACCATCATATTAAAAGCACGAAAATCTATACTAGCACCATCACATAAGTGTTTGAGATTTCTCTCTTTCACTACTCGGTGTATAATAAATTATAACATAATAGGAAACAGAAAATCAACACTCATTACCTGTCCTAGCATATAAATTACCATAGGCTTGGTAAAGGATCAAACCTTCACCGTTAGGCGCAAGTATTATTCTTTACTGTCAAAGAGGTCTTTTAAAGGGTTGTGGGGTGTAGGTTTAAGATAACATAAATGAAAACGAAAACGAATGGGATATATTTGGGTAACTTAGGCGTGAATTTGGTGAATGGGTTTAGCTAATTATTTATAAAAAATACACTATGATTTGTTTTTGCTAAAGTCCAAGACTTCGGACAAATATAACAAACTCTAACACAACCTACCTCAATCTCTTTCTTTTTCTTTTCTTCACTCTAATATAAACATAAGCAAATGGCAGCCCGTACATTTTTTTCACTCTCTTTTTTTATATACATTTTTTTACACTTTTGCCTTGCGATTGCTTAAACATATAATATATCATGGGGGAAGGGGGGGTATAGATACACCCCTACACTTGAACTTTTACATACTCGATTATTTACAATCTAACTAATGACCCAATTTGAGGTGGATCAACATAACATGGAGCTTATTGAGCTCTATTGGGGGTAATAAATTACTTCTTCCCTAATTCTTCATTAGATGAATACTACCATGAATCCCAATCGTCCCAAAACTATATTTACAAGGATAAGGATTTAGCAACCGTGTACTCAAATAATTAACTTAGGTTAAAACAATAATGTACTAAAATCGAGTACATACAAGGTAGACTAAAGAGATTTAGGTGTAATGATTGGTTTAAGGGTTGGCAATGATCTTCATTAATAGTCCAGATTAACCTATAAAATTATGAGAACCATGAAAAAGGATAGGCTCGGAGGGTTGTACTAGGGGTATCCTGCACTAAAAATGAGTGCATGGCAAGGGTGTAGGATAGTTATATGATCGGTGTGACCATAATAACAATTACAGGTTTAAAACATGGGTTAATCCTAGTGCCTCTTATCTAGAAAATCCTAATACTTACTAGCGGTCTCGGATGCATCACAAAAACCAAGTTCCTAGAATTATATACTACCGGTACACTCATATAATTTAATACCGATACCAATTCTCTAAAAAAGCGACAAAGACCATACGTGCACATCCGTAACGACGGAATAGACACATA
Source organism: Tanacetum coccineum (assembly GCA_026074375.1). Taxonomy (NCBI): domain Eukaryota; kingdom Viridiplantae; phylum Streptophyta; class Magnoliopsida; order Asterales; family Asteraceae; genus Tanacetum; species Tanacetum coccineum. Next base: position 19,200 of record BQNB010058912.1, read on the forward strand.
TGATTGCATTCAAACCTTAACTCGAGAAAGCTAAAGGTATAAACTATCTTGGGTATCAATAATGGATACCCGAATTCCTAAAGATCTAAAGGCGACTCACTTTTTTTTGAGGTGGAATTTTGAGGGTTTTTGTGATAGTCATACACATTCCTGTCCATGAGACGCTATTAATACTCGGTTTTCGTCGGTATGTGTCATAAGAATTTTTAAATTTGGGTCAAAATTACCTTTTTATGCTATGTTTCGATATATTACCCATCATTTTAGGAACAAAGCAAATGGAAAATGAAGGAATAGTTTCTAAGGCTTATTTTCCCCCTACACTTAAGTTGAACATTATCCCCAATGTTCTATAGAAGTACCCGTAAAAACGAATAAAGGAAAAAGAAAACAAGTAAAAGAAACTAGTACTCCCCTGGTTTGCTCAATAATGGAGAAGAAACATGCGATAACTGGTTAAATCGTCCTCTAAGATTCATCCAATGAAACTTCCTAAGAACTTCCATGCTTCTTCTCTTCAATTAAACCTCGAATCAAAACCAAACACAACTATACCAAGCATAAAAAAACGCGGTTAGATATATATACAACGAAGTGTTAGGTTTTGACTCTAAGAAAATAGTAAGATAGATGAGAGTAATAATGTATTCATTGAGTTTAATGCAGGTTTATAAAAGAATTACAATTTTATGTGTTCAATCTTATTTTTCAAAAATACTTGAAAATTTTCAAATTTTCTTGTAGCTGGGCTCAGGACGCCGTCAGGTTAATCCTAACGCCATCTCCAGGCTCTAAGAGAAAATTTCTTTTCTTTTTCTTTGAAAAACTTCATGCACTCGATTATATAAGTTATTTCCTGTATGAAATTGTTGCATGAAACCTAGGATTAGTCAATACAATCATATGACTCGAAACTGACACGAATTAATCTAAACAATTTATTTTATTTTTGTTGAATTGGTTCTTTAAAAACCCGGAAATTTCCCCTACGACTTATTTTGATTTGCAAATACACGTGATTGTAAATAAGACGAAGTTAAAAACAAAACAAAACAAAGCATAATTACAAAGTAATGAATTCAAACATAAAAGAATAAATGAAAAGAATTCAAACACAAGACACTCCTAATATGCGAGAAAAATAAACATTGAGTTACCTCCCAAAAAGCGCTTTTCTTTATTTATGAGTCTTGTAGCTAGACCTGAAGTCACACGTCCTTACGTGACTTCTCCTTCATCATCCATTCCAGTCACATATTCGGGTCCAAGCTCTAGACATTCTTTGTAAAACCTAATATTTTGCTCATCAACGAACTCTACCTTCCTCTTCTCATTGTCCTCGCTTGTTTCTAAGTAGAGACTAATTTGTTCCCTTTTCAAATCTGATAATAAGTTGTAACGATTTTATCTTATGGGGCATTTTATAGCATTTCATACCGTCCCCTGATTTGTGAATCTTCCTACTTACTCTTCAGGTGGGTCATAAGTCATGTGGATATTTTTGCGTTAGATATCATTTCATCACCTCAACCACAAAAAATAAGAAAATAATTTTTTAGAGAAGAAGTAAAAAACAAAGAAAAATGGTTACTTGTTTCACAAAAGAAAAATGAGAAGCAACAACACCCTCTCCACACTTGGAGAGGGCTTTAAATAGCTACAAGGAAAGGACTATTCTTCCTTGTAGCTTTGTGTTGGCCGGTTTATCAAAAGAAAAATTGGCTTGAGCCCGACAACTAGGCCCAACTAGCTTAACTAAATTTCCCAAAACTACGTTTTCCTATACAAGTGCACGGATAGTTTAATATGACGCATCCCTTTACTACATAAGCACGTCTAACAATCGCCCCTAAGGGGTGGTCTTTCAATTGAGGATCTCTTGTGACATCCTTGAGTCCTTGGAGCCCTGTATTATTGGAATTCCTTTTGAAGATCCCGTTTGCATGCTTGTGATCTTGGATCTGATCTTTAACTTGATATACTTTGACAAAATCTGATATCTGGTCGTTGGGGCCTTGATTTGTCCCTTGACTACTGAGATATCTAAATCTATATCTTTGAATCTTTCCAGCCTTGCATCTTGTGTCTCCACCCTCAATGCTCAAGATCGAAAGCTTGCTAAAATCTCCCTCAACTTTTTCTTTTAAACATGATTACCATAACCACAAAATGATCTTTATGAGGAAGTGCCTTGTTCATCAGAGATTGCGGAAGACTTTGATAGATTGAGCTTTTCCATCATGAATTAATCTTTGTGATGAGCTTGAGGACTTGAATCTTGACTTCGTCAAGGACTAAAGCTGCTAAAAACCGTCAGAAAACCAGCAAGTATAGGTTAGAGATAACATATATGTGACGAAAGTGCTTTGTCACTTCGTCCGCTTATGGTTGAGCAATAACCACTGTTCCCCGTTAACAGTATAAATACTGCCTGTGATCAGGTGAATTAAAAGATCTCCTTGAAAAGGGGTTCCGCATTTTTTTTTTCTTTTTTCTGGCACAGCCGTGTCCACGTTACCGGAGCATCTCAAAGCAGACAACACAGTAAGAGTGAATCAGATAGTTACTATCTTTCTGATTTGAGTCGTCAATTCATTTTACTGGAACAAGTTTGATTCATATAGAATCACACCATCGTTTCTTTCCAGTTGACACAAGTTTGATTCATATATGAAATCTCGCTCAATCACCTACCAAGAGCTTGATAGATGTTTGGCTTCAAACAGAATTTCCATCTTCCACTGGAAATACTAAAGAGGTATCAATTCCAGGATGTTCTGGCAATTATCACAAGGATAATGCTAGGACTTAATGATAACCCAAAGTGTAGTATAATGATGTACAACATTTTGTATATTGGCAATTTGTGACCTAAGTGAGATTTTGAAGGATCTCGTTGGCTCTAGACTCTTTAATGTACACATTTGTTATTTGGTAATCGAAGGCAGGAGCGGACTGCCACCTTTTCAATATCAACGATCTCGGAATGAGAAAGCCGAAGAAATAGTGTTGATTCTCCGTGAGAAATGAAACAGAATCTTTTGAGAGATTCTGAGTTGCTAAGGAGGAGGTTGTGCATTGCATCACTCACTGGGTCCCTGATGACTGTACTACAATATTAGAATCATCTTGTATTACCGATAGAGTATGCAATTGAACCCTGTTTCCGCCTAAGGTTGTATGGAGGGCTTCGTTCTCTCGCAACCCTTGTCCTTACAATTCTTTTCCATTCTCAACCCCCTTCAGTGCATACGAGACTAAGTTCATGACTAGTAACCTTATTGGTTTTTTATTCCAGCACTAGCTCCATCTCAGACAGCACTAACCCCTTATTCCTCTCACTTTACTGGTAACTCCTTTTTCAATCATACTTATGGAACGAATATAACCTAACCTTAAAACTCCTAATTAACTCCCTGAGAATAACAGTTGGTCGGACTGTTGAGATATTGCCAATGAAAGATCCATAAAACCATTTGATAAAAATCAATCAACGTGTCTGAGAAATCATTTAAGACACATTGAGAGTTTCCAGAGTTACCAAAAACTCCCCCCTACACATATGCACCATATATATTGAAAGAATTTTAGCACATGCGAGGTTTTGGAACAGCACTTTATAGTTGAAGATCGTATCCATTATTAATCCGTATTGATCATTTTTTAAATTCACGATTCTCTCCCCCCTCAAAAATTGCATAAGTGTTACAATTTTTGACAATTAGTGAATTGAAAAAAAGTTAATGTCCGTAATTCACAAGAGCCTAACAAAGTCTGAGGGAAACAGGAGTGCAGCCAGAATGAATCATATTATTATACTCCCCCTCAATTATAGAATAGAGTGAAAAACTTGGAGTGGGAGTTTGTTGAGCACACAATTTTGAAAGAATTTGAAAATTTTCTTTTGAAAATATCTTGAAAAATTGTGCTCAAACAAGGAAAATTAATGTGAGATATATCTTATTTACATCATTTTCCCTTAGAACTCTTCTCTAGCATTCCAAACTCTTAATTTTATATGACATTGCTCAGAAGACCAGAAGATATGAGCTTCCCGTTTTTTTATAGGATAATAACATAAATGAACATTTTCCTTTTCTTTGAGACCGAGTCCTAAGCTGACATTTACTTAGAAATCGTGAGGAAAAAATGAAAGTACAGTTTTGAAAAAAGCATTTGAAACTCTCGCTCGAAACTTCATTGTATTCACCCTGTGTTTGATATTAATCAACATTTCTAGGTGCGCAAATGTTATCGATTGTCGAGAGACATGTCAGAGAAGATTATTTTTTGTAATTTTTGAAATTTTCTGGATTTTGTATTTTGTTTTTATAGTTTTATAATTTTAATATTTGTTTTTCTTGTTTTTAATAAAATCAAAACTTAAGAGAAAGATCAAAAATATTTACAAGTCGAAGTTTCCATCAGCAGTGATAGTTGTTGCTAGAGTTGAAGTAGATGAAGTTGAATCTTGTTATTATTGACGTTTATCGAATGCATCAGTAGTAGTAACATCGGAAGACTTTGAAACAACTTGATTTTCTCCATTTGATAATTCGTCGAACAAATGACCGAATATACTATCCAACTCTAGCCATCGACTCTATGACTATCAATGATCTTACGAAGTGAAAACAAAAAGATTTCTCTTCTTTTGAAGGTAAAGCGCACTGAAGTGTACACTCCCTTTTTATTTGACGAACGGGTTGCAATCTGACATTTGATTACAAGCCATTGACTTGAGCTAACAAACATTGAATGTTTCGAAAGTAAGCTCAAGACCGAAAAGATTTCTCTTTTCGTTGTTAAGGATAAACGCACTGACGCGTACAATTCCTTTTATTTTAAGGAAATCGGTTGTTATCTGATTTTAATAACAGCATCGACTGAAAACTCCAACAAGTGTCACATCATTGTCCTCCATTATCTTCTTTGTCTTTCAGGTGTATACTCTAAAAGCAATGGAATTAGCATAGTTAAAAACAACCAATTTTTGGAACAACCTGACATAGAAAAGTTGAACTTGGAAACCTTTGTGTGATAGGTTCCCTGAGTGGTTAGAATAAATGCATTATCACCTTATATGAGAAGTCAGAAGACTCTACCAGAATTCACTAGACGTGATCTATTTTTTCCTTGAAGGTCAAAAAAATCTTCCTGTTGGTGACCGACCTAAGGCAAGATCTATTTTACTAGGCTGAGGGAAGCAAATCTTTCTTTGGACCCTATATTCTTTGGTTTCCAGACCTGAGCCTTATGTTTCTTTTGATTTGCACTTTTTGAAACATTAGCACTTTGGTTTTTCTTTCTAGATTTCATGCCATTCACATACTGACGCACACAATCATCATGAGGTTGTGAAACAATGATTGGTTTTGTCCTAACGCTTGTTTTTACATGTTTGTTAGGCACAAAGTTGTCTACCCTATTAGCTTTAAAAGGATTGATCCTAAAGATTCCTGGAGCAATCACTCTTTCATTGTTCACAACAGTTGACTCTCGAGAGGAAGGAACAGAGTTTGAAGTGACTGGATTTGACAAAGCATTTGTCTCACCAACCTTGGGAAAAGCCGTAGAGTTTAGGTAGAGGTAGGTACAGCATACAGTTTGGGTCTAGAAGAAAGACGGTGGTTTTCCCAAAATTGCTTGCTTTTGCAAACTTAGTATGCGCACTCATACGCTTTGTTTGTGTCCTTAGTTGATAGAACCCCTTATCAAAACCAACTGAGCTCTCAAACTTATCATTTTCATAGATACGTATCATGTAATTTGTGTTGCAAAGAGTCAATTATTGTTTTAGTTTGAGCACGTGTGACAGAGATAGAGTCAAACAGGTTTTTGTATGTGGACTTAAGGTGAGCAATTTCCTTTTCATAATTCCGAACCTGAAACTCTAATTCTACATTCTCATTTTCAAGTTTCTGAGACAAAGGGATCCAAGAGTTATTGTGATACACAATGAGTACCTGACTATTACCCTTTTGGTCTCCCAACCTGAGCGTTGCCAACCAGTTCGTCTTGGTGTTGCATGTCATAAGAAAGCTTTATCGTACAAAGTTTTCATAATTGCATTCTTCAAACACTTTTTGTACCATCATTTAATCAATAGTATAGCATATTCATTCTCCTTTTTAATGATACAATTTTTCAAGACGTTCTTTCGTACGGGTCAAGCTCAGTTTGGAGATTTGAAGAATCTACAACCGATGGATTTTGCACAATAGACATAATATCTTGACTGACAACTGCTCTCAAGAGACGCTCAATTTCCAATTCCAATGCCTTGTGCTTAGCAAGAGATTCATCAGCTTCTTTTGCAAGAGATTTAAAGTCTTGAACAAATTTGGCTGCTTCTTTCAAAAATTGAATTTCAAAATTTTGAAGTCTAGTATCCCTTGATTGATAAAGGAAAAATTTTCTTCTTTTTTAAAATTTTGTTAATCTCTTGCTGAGCAACTGGAATCGACCAATTTGTGGTGTATCTAAAAAGTCATTCTATGTTTGACAACACGTTGAAGAGTCACAATGGTGCTTTTTACCTCATTTAGAAATTTCCGTGCAACACTTAGAGTAGTGTCATCCAAAAATTCTTCATTTGGTTTTGAAATATCAGATTTTGAAAACAAGTGCCCGTTTTTGGAAGTATTTACAAAGTACAATCGTAACCAACCTTTTCTTGGACTGCCGTGTTTGAGAAACAAAAATCCCCGCAAAGATGATTAATCTTTGTATAGTTTGCCGGTTTTATTTCTTTGATCAATTATTTCATTTTTAGGTGACTCTCTTGAGCAATTTCGCAGTGTCTCTTCCGAATCATGCACAACGAGGATCAATGCTTTTTCTAGGTAACACTTTGCATATACAAACTTTGTTGTTTTCCCCCGGCTGAGCTTAGCCTTGAGATAAAAAGGATTTTTGATAACTAAAGCCATTTTCTGTTCGTGTGGTAAACCGACCTGGCTTAGGTAAAAGCATGTGCATCATTTGAATCGATTGACCCGTTTTAACCAAAATATTATCTAATTCCTTTATCTTATTCTCAAGTTGAATTTGTTTATCAAGAAGCTCGTCTTCGCGTATTTTGAAATCAGACTTCAACTTTTTTCTTTTCTCAAGAAGAGAAGAACAGTTGATTTTCCGTTGAAAGCTGTTTACTTATATTTGAAATTTTCCTACAATCAAAGTTGTTATTTTGTTTTACCTCACGAACTTAATGAAGAGCATTTATCTTTTCTTTTTTTGTATAGGACCATGTTCTTGATAAAACCGACTTTTATGATAACATCTTTCAAGTTTGTCATATTTTTTCTTGACTAATTTTCAAAACAACTTTTCTTGATTTTTATATCAAGCAAGCTCGAGGCGGTCCCAAATCAACATGTATCTTTCATTTTCCCGATTTACCGAGTTGACCTTTCAACTCAAGTGCCAAATAAATTATATAATATTCAAAAGTAAGCACGTGTTTCCATCAACATTGCAGGAGGGGGGGAACAGGAGATCAACATCCGCAACTGTTGAGGAAACACTTGCTTACTTTGAATCATATATGAATAATTTGGCACTTGAAGTTGAAAATGGGGGGGGTCCAACTGTAAAATCGCAAAATGAAAGAAACAAATGTTGATTTGACCACTGAGTATAAAAATCAAGAAAAGTGTTTTGAAATTAATCAAGAAAAATATGACAAACTTGAAAGATGTTATCAAAAAGACGGTTTTATCAAGAACAAGGTCTTACAAAAAAGATAAATGCTCTTCATTTAAGTTCCGGTAAACAAATAACGACTTTGAATGAGGAAATTTCAAATTTAAGTAAACAGCTTTCAACGGAAAAATCAACTGTTTCTTCTCTTCTTGAAGAAAAGAAAAAGTTGAAGTCTGATTTCAAAATACGCGAAGACGAGCTTCTTGATAAACAAATTCAACTTGAGAATAAGATAAAGGAATTAGATAATATTTTGGTTAAAACGGGTCAATCGATTCAAACGATGCACATAGCTTATTCCACTAAGCCAGACTCGTTTTACCACACCGAACAGAAAATGGCTTTAGGTTATCAAAATCCTTTTTATCTCAAGCAAGCTCAGCGAAAACAACAAAGTTTGTATAATGGCAAAGTGTTACTTGAAAAGCATGATCCTCCTGTTGTGCATGATTCGGAAGAGACACTGCAACTTGCTCAAGAGAGTCGCCAAAAAATGAAACAATTGAACAAAGAAATAAAACCGGCAAACTACACAAAGATTAATCATCTTTCGGGGATTTTTGTTTCTCAAACGGCCAAGTCACAAGAAGAGGTGTACTTTGTAAATACTTCCAAAACGGCCACTGTTTCAAAATCGATTTCAAAACCAAATGAAGAATTTTTGGATGACACTACTCTAAGTGTTGCACGAAAATTTCTAAATGAGGTAAAAAGCACCATTGTGACTCTTCAACGTGTTGTCAAACATAGAATGACTTTAGATACACACAATTGGTCGTCCAGTGCTCATCAAGAGATTCACAAAATCTTAAAAGAAGAAATTTTTTTCCTATCATCAATCAAGTGGATACTAGACTTCAAAATTTTGAAATTCAATTTTTGAAAGAAGCAGCCAAATTTGCCGCTTCGGACTTTTAAATCTCTTGCAAAAGAAGCTGATGAATCTCTTGCTAAGCACAAGACATTGGAATTGGAAATTGAGCGTCTCTTGAGAGCAGTTGTCAGTCAAGACATTATGTCTATTGTGCAAAATCCATCGGTTGTAGATTCATCAAATCTCCAAACTGAGCTTGACCGTACGAAAGAACGTCTTGAAAATTGTATCATTAAAAAGGAGAATGAATATGTCAAAACATTTGAAGATTGTACAAAAAGTGTGAAGAAATCAAAAATGACAAAATTTCGTAGCGCAAAAGCTTATAATGACATGCAACACTATATCGAATGTTTGCAAGTTCAGTTGGGAGACCAAAAGGGTAATATACGGATACTCCATGTGTATCAAATACTCTGATCCTTGTCTTCAGAAACTTGAAAAAATGTGAGAATGTAGAATTATAGTTTCAAGGTTCGGGACTTATGAAAAGGAAATTGCTCAACCTTAAGTCCACCATACAACACCTGTTTGACTCTATCGTCTGTCATCACGTGCTCAAACTAAAACAATAATTGACTCTTTGCAACACAAATTACATGATACGATCTATGAAAACGCTAAGTTGAGAGCTCAGTTGTTTGATAAGGTTTCTGATCAAAAGGACACCAACAAAGGTATGAGTGCGAATACTAAGTTTGCAAAGCAATCAATTTTGGGAAAACCACCTTCTTCTTCTAGACCCAAACCGTATGCTGTACCTACTCTACCTAACTCTACGGCTTTTCCCAAGGTTGGTGAGACAAATGCTTTGTCCAATCCATCACTTCAAACTCAGTACCCTCCCTCTCGAGAGTCAACTGTTGTGAAACAATGAAAGAGTGATTGCTCAGGAATCGTTTAGGATCAAGCCCTTTTTTAAAGCTATAGGTAGACAACTTTGTGCCTAACATACTGTAAAAACAAGCATTAGGACAAAAAGCATATCATCGGTAACAGTCTTCATACTACCTTACCCCTAATATGGTTAATCCCTCTTAATTTATTTCATATGCATTTAATATACTCTTAGGGGCCTTGTAATAGTCTTCATGCTACCTTACTTGTGCATTGCCCTAACGGAATATTAAATATACGGCGGGTTCATGTAATCCGCTCATGATCTAGGAAATACTTACACAGGTCATCAGGTGACAAGGCAATAGATCTAGGAGAAGCAATCTAAGGAGTAGTGCATGATAAGGTAAATACATATTTTTATCATAAAGTTATCACCAGTAGCATAGATCATAATTAGTTTAATTATTAGTTAATCAAACCAACCTCTCAAACCATGATATTTACCTGCTTTCTTATGAATATAAAAACACAAAAAGAATCTTCTCTCAACCCCTTAGAATTCTGTTAGACCGTGTTCGAGCCTTCCTAACCTATTCCCCTAGAGAACGATAACAACCCCCCGAGTCTTGCCTATACTACACTGCAACGATTAGGTACACTACATAGGGAGTTGTAAAACTTCTTGTAGAAGTCTTTACGAGACCCGCACATCAAGTTTTTAGCGCCGCTGCATGGGGAATAGTTAGGTTTCGTTCATTGTTTAACTTAGTTCTACTCGCTTGATTCCTATCAAGTGAGAATTTTAATTCCAGTACATTAGCTTTCTCATACTCTATCTTTTCTTTGTGATAATTGTTTCATTATCCATTCTCGCCAACCACCATAGGAGACGCGAATCCTATTCGTACTCTTAGAGATTACTCCAAACCTAGCCACAAGGGTTACAAGAATACCACAGAGCTCCCCGTAGGGAACAATGTGGTACCTCTTCGATCCGACACCATCCGGTTGGTGCAAAATGGATGCTCATTCCACGGACTTCGGTCCGAGAATCTAAACCAACACCTCAAGGATTTCTTAAAACTTGTGGACTCACTTGACCTTGACGGTGAAAACATGGAAAGAACGCGCCTGCGTTTATTTCAATTTTCCCTTCGCGATCAAGCTAGCAACTGGCTTGAACGTCTTCCAGCAGGATCCATCACCACATGGGAGGATCTTACTACTCATTTCCTTGCTTAATTCTTCCACCGGGAAGGACTGCAAAAAATCTGCAACGATATCCTGATGTTCCAACAACATCATGGATAATCTCTCTTAGAAGCATGGACTCGTTTCAAGGACTTACTCCGAAAAGTCCCTTATCATGGTCTTTATCTATGGCTGCAAGTTTAAATTTTTTATGATCATGCCGACTATACCACCCAGATGGCCATTGACTATGCAGCAGGCGGGAGACTTAGAAAATTAAGGCCAGAAGAGGCTTAGGCCACTATCGAGAAGTTAGCCCAATATGAGGACGAAGGGTGGAACGACCTCGTCGACCCAAATGAAGGGAGTCTTGACCATGAAAATCCTGACATTGAGCAGTTACTAAGAATCGTGGAGCGTAAAGTTGATACACTCATGAAGGACGTGATATCGCTAATAAGGAGGGGCGAGAGTGTATTTAAGATGACAACCAACGAATTGAATCAACTACCCCCAAAACCATCATGTCAAGAGGAGTTTAAGCATATAGTAATGAACTTCATCCTCGATCAGGAAGAGAAAGTCATGCAGCTTGAAGAATATATAAAAGTGATTATTGGTGATTTTATACAACTCTCTTTAGAAGTTACAAAGGGGAGCAGAATGAGAAAAATCAAGAAAATTACAAAATACTCAGACATGGAGGTCTCAGAACCCCTAGCCGGGCATAAATTCCTAGAAACTCTTACAAAAAAAAGTTCCCTGATGCCCTCAAATCTATCCCCATGAACTCACTATGGATAAGATATGTTTAACTACACTTCTTGGATCCACACCGTTTCTGGAGAAGCACCTTCGGTTTTAAACCAGGCAAAAGAGCCGGTCAAAACATCAAGACCCGACATGACGAAGAAAATTCTTCAGCAACCCAACCGACGCCTCATAATTACCCGACCGTTAAGGACGATAAACGTACTAAAAGCAAGACCCCGTCACATTACTCTTTCACACTCACGGAAAGTAACCTCGTATTTGACCCCGGGGGAAGGAAAAGCATTAACTTTTTCTAAAAAAGTCAACAATTAATGAATTAGGGAATTTGGAACATCCTGACGGCGTCAGGATTAATACTCGACGCCGTCGCAACGGTCCAGACAAAAATATAAAAACCCACCTCTTTCCCCATTCTCTTCCACAACAAAATAAAAATCACCCTAGCCGACTTCTAACTTCATTTTTGCTGCACAAAGGACGATCATCCCTACTTGGTAAGTGGTTCATCCCTTTCATCTTCATTCTTCCTTCATCTCAATTCGCCTTCAATATCCGCTCGATTACGATTTCGCCTAATTAGCTTTTGCCACTAATCAATTGGTCAAAATTAAGGGTAATCATGTGCTAATCTAAGCAATTTATCAATCAAGGTATTGAATTTCTTACTCTTAACACTCGCACAAAACAACCCAGATTTAGGCCAATGACCATGAATTTCTGAATTTTTATGGTGGGTCTGACCTTAAGGGTGTGTTTAGGAATGGGTTTATCAGAAAATGGCTTAGTTTTCCCTCGCAACCTAATTTTTCAAACAACATCATCCCGACGGCGTCAAGGATAACGCGACGCCGTCTGGACCCACTGTGCAAACACTAAATTTTTATGGTTCTAATTCGATCCGTTTTGTGTTGGCTTTAATACAGACCATGAGCAAGAGAGATAGGAGCACAAAAGGTCAGTCCTCTTCCTCCCAAGATGTCTCAATAGAGGAAAAGGTTCGAATGCTCGGGGTATTCGAGAATGGTGTGCACCAAATGCGCCATGATGCTCTTACTAGGCGTCGCATTCACCCCGGGGACATCATCGATTGGGAATTCCTCGCCAACCAAGGTCTTGCTCAAGCCTTCTTCGAGTCCATCAACAAAGACCCTTTCTCCGGCCCCCAATAGGTGAACCTCTTCCAAACCAATGAGAATGGTTATCGAGAGTTGGTTCGTGAGTTCTTTGGTTCATTTGAGTTTGATGCCTCTCCTTGTAGGTATGATCCTAATCATGTGGGTGTTAGGTTTAGAATAGGGGGTGAGCAAAAGGAGATTTCTCTTTTGGAACTAGGATGGAGAGTTGGTTTGTATTCTGAAAGGAAATCTAGGGAGAAGAGTGGATTAAGAAAGGGTGTGACAGTGAAGGAAAATCACTTGTTGTTAGGATTTTGGCCAACCATCGGGGATGATGGATTTAATGTAGGAAATACGAAGGTGGCCACCATTAGGGATCCAAGGGTTAAGCTAGCCCATCATTGCATTGCAACGATCATTGCGTGTAGAAAGGAAAGCACTCATAGGGTCATCGAGATTGACCTATTCTACCTTTATTGCATCTACCCCGAGGAGGTCGTCTGCAACATTCCATATTGGCTTGCTAAGTACATGATTGGGATGAGGGAAAAGAGCTTGATTTGTGGAGGGATGTTTGTTACTAGGATTGAACAATCTTTTAGATTGCTAACCAATGAAATGATGGGTGCATTAAATGTCGAGCCCTCCCCTTATGTCTTCAAAAAGAATGCATTAATCTCAATGGGGGTTATCATGGAGTCACATAATGGAGAGTGCTTTTCGCCCGCAGCACGAGATGTCATAGAGGAAGATGATGAAGGTTATGAGGCAGTTAGGGGGGATGTGTGTCATGAAGGGGTTGGAGGTTCCACTGACATGTACCGCAACATAAGCCAAAGTGATTGGCAAGTTCGCCAAGCGCGTTAGATGGATCAGCAAGACGAGCAGTGGGGAAGGCTTAACACTTGGATGGGGTAGCAGGATGAACGAGCCTACTGGATGTATGATCACACTGTTTGCCAATTCTAATACCTGTCCACTTATGACAACCTGGACCCCCACCTCCATATCGACCTATTCCCAGGGTGTGAGGCTGATTACCCACCCGTTGGCTATCAGGGATACATGCCTCCGGGCTATGAGTACCGCCCGGCCCCTCTCAAGATGACTTTTAGTGATTGTTCATGTTCAATCTAGCATTCTTTAATGTCTTTCGTTGTTAAACAACTATAGATTGTAATAGTCTAGGATTCGAATATTTGAACTATTATTTCTGTGTTTGTTTGAACTAATTATCATTTAATATTAAGAATATCTTGTGTTTTATTCTTTATTGTTTGTTTTATTATGTTTGAATTCATTACTTTGTAATCATGCTTTGTTTGTTTGTAACTTCGTCTTATTTACAATCAAAGGTATTTTGCATAAAATAAGCGTAGGGGAATATATCCGGTTTTTAAGAACCAAATTCAAACATTTAAAATAAATTGTTTTGATTAATTCGCGTCAGTTTCGAGTCATATGATTGAAATGATTAATTCCAGGTTTTTATGCAGTGGTTTCTACATAAATAACTAATAAAATTGCATGCATGAAATTTCTCATTAAAAACGAAAAAGAAATCTTCACAGTGCCTGGAGACGGAGTCGGGATTAAAACCCGACGGCGTCACGTCTCCAGCAATGCGAAGATTCAAAAATTTTCAAGTATTTTTGAAAAATAGAATGTGCAATATTTACAATTTGTAATTCTTTTATAAACCTGCATAAACCTATGATTATATCATTACTCTCATCCTATCTTTACTACTTTTATAGAGTCAAAACCCTAAATTCTCGTTGTATATATATCTATCCTGCCGATTTTATGCTTGGTGTAGTTGTCTTTGTCTTTGATTACAGGTTATATTTAAGAAGAAGCTTGGAAGTTCTTAGGAAGTTTCATTAAATGATTCTTGGAGGACGATTTAACCAGTTATCGCATGTTTCTTCTCTATTATTGAGCAAACCAGGGGAGTACTAATTTCTTTTACTTGTTTTCTTTTCCCATTATCATTTTTACGAGTATTTCTATAGAACATTAGGGACAATGTTCAACTTAAGTATAGAGGGAAAATAAGCCTTAGAAACTATTCCTTAATTTGCCATTTGCTTGTTCCTTAAAATGATGGGTAATATATCGAAACATAGCATAAAAAGGTAATTTTGACCAATTTTTTTTATGACACATACAGACGAAAACCGAGTATTAATAGCATCTCATAGATAGGAATGTGTATGACTAGCACAAAAACCCTCAAAATTCCACCCCAAAAATGTGAGGTTCGCCTTTAGACCTTTAGGAATTCGGGTATCCATTATTGACACCCAAGATAGTTTATACCTTTAGCTTTCTCAAGTTAAGGTTCGAATGCAGTCATATGTGTTTATTCCGTCGTTATGGATGTGTACGTATGGTCTTTGTCGCCTTTTTCTGGAGCATTGGTATCGGTATTAAATTATATGAGTATACATGTAGTATATTAAAGTCTAGAACTTGTTTTTGTGATGCATCCCAAGACCGCATAGTAAGTATTAGGATTTGCTAGAAAAGAGGCACTAGGATTAACCCATGTTTTAAGCCTGTAATTGTTATGATGGTCACATCGACTATATAACTATCCATACCCTTGCCACGTACTCATTTTTAGTGCAGGATACCCCTAGTACAACCCTCCGAGCCTATCATTTTTTACGGTTCTCGTAAATTTCTAGTTATGCCAGATTATTAATGAAGAGCATTGTCACTCTTGAACCAATTGTTACACCTAAATCGCCTTAGCCTACCTTGTATGTACTCACTTTTAGTACATTATTGTTTTAACCCAAGTTAATTATTGAGTACACGGTTGCTAAGTCCTTATCCTTGTAAATACTGTTTTGGGACGATTGGGATTCATGGTAGTATTCATCTTATAAAGAATTGAGGAAGAAGTAATTTATTACCCCCAATAGAGCTCAATAAGCTCCATGTTATTTTGATCCACCTCAAATCGGGTCATTAGTTAGATTGTAAATAATCGAGTATGTAAAAGTTCAAGTGTAGGGGTGTATCTATAAACCCCCATGATGTATTATATGTTTAAGCAATGGTAAGGCAAAAGTGTACAAAAAAAATGTATATAAAAAAAAGAGTAAAAATTGTACGGGCTGCCATTTGCTTATGTCTATGTTTATATTAGAGTCAAGAAAAGAAAAAGAAAGAGATTGATGTAAAGTTGTGTAGAGTTTGTATATTTTGTCCGAGTCTTTAGCTAAGCAACCAAACTAACGTGTATTCTTATAAATAATTAGCTAACTCTTCCACTCCAAATTCACCCAAACGTATCCCATCCGTTTCCGTTTCCGTTAATGTTATCTTACACCTACACCCCACAACCCTTTAAAAGACCTCTTAGATAGTAATGAATAATGCTTGCGCCTAGCGGTGGAGGTTTGATCCTTTACCAAGCCTATGGTAATTTATATGCTATGACAGGTAATGAGTGTTGATTTTCCGTTTCCCCATTATGTTATAATTTATTATACACCCGAGAGAAAGAGAGAATCTCAAACACTTATGTGAGGTGCTAGTATGTACTTTCTGTGCTTTTAATTACGAGGTCTAGAAGGTTGTGTTGTAAAATACTTTTAAAGAGTAGGTATATATGTATATGCATCTAATTAAAAGCTGAAAAACCCATTACAATGCATCTAAGATTATCGGCATGCATCTAATTTAGGTTTGATGAGGTGTCATTTTATACACTATTTCAGGGTCATTTAACCCCTAAATCATGCAAATATGCCTAGATTATGTGCTTAATCGTTTGTTTTCCGGTTTTTAGCACTTGGATGGCATTTGAAGGAAATACACATGACTTAGGCTCATTTCGAGAAGAAACGAACAAGATTACGGACCTACACCAAATCTCTTGAAGATTTATGCATACAGTGCGTGGAGAGGGCGTCACATGCATAAAGTGACGCCATCGTGATCTATTTAGTGACGGCGTCAGGAATCTAGCGACGGCGTCAGGACGTGGCCGACTTAAAGAGGATCTAGAATCATCTACGTGGCGACAGCGTCAGGATTTCAAAGCGACTCCGTCACAACGATTTTCCTATATATATTAAACTAAAATTAGAGTTTTAAGTATGTAACTTTGTATAATTTTAGGGAGACGAACCCTAGTCATTCCAACAACTTTTTAGGTCATATTTAGGGCCTCAAAACCCTATTGTAACTACCTTTAATCCATGTTTTAATCAGGTAAGATTATTTATCATTAATCATTCAATATGTCTATGTGTTGTATGATTGATTTATGTTCTTGCTTTATCTTTAACACGCTAGGCTAAACCCTTATTTGTATTTACTTATGATTGCATGAAACTTAGGTTGTACATCCTTTTAATGTTGCTTCTTGTTGATGGATGTGCGTATTAGGCTCTAGAAAACTAGCCATAAGATATTAAATTGGCATAAACGTTTAGGGAAATGCGAGTAGTGTAGAAAGGATACCATCGGTAACAGTCTTCATACTATCTTACCCCTAATATGGTTGATCCCTTTTAATATATTTTCACATGCATTTAATATACTCTTAGGGGTCTTGTAACAGACTTCATACTACCTTACTTATGCGTTGCCCTAACGGAATATTAAATAGACGACGGGTTCGTGGAATCCGTTCATGACCTAGGAAATACTTACACAGATCATCACAAGTGTGACAAGGCAACAGATCTAGAAGAAGCAATCTGAGGAATAGTGCATGATTAGATAAATACATCTTTTTATCATAAAGTTATCACCAGTAGCATAGATTATAATTAGTTTAATTATTAGTTAATCAAACCAACCTCTCAAATCATGATATTTACCTGTTTTCTTATAAATATAAAAATACAAAAAGAATCTTCTCTCAACCTCGTAGAATTCTGTTAGACCGTGTTAGAGCCTTCCCAACCTATTCCCCTAAAGAACGATAACAACCCCCGAGTCTTGCCTATACTACACTACAACAATTAGGTACACTGTCTAGGGAATTATAAAACTTCCTGTGAAGTCTTCTATACCCTCACATCAAGGTCGATGCATCTCGGATATGCGGTTATAGTTACTTCTCATCCTTCGTATTATAAAATTACTCTCATTTGATCCAAACCCATAAAACTTATGCAAACATCCAAACATAACGTGCGGACACAAACACTAATTTTAAATTATCTATTATCTGATTTTTATTAATTTTCAAAACATGATTTTTATAGAGGTTATAATCAAACGAGCAATTAGCTGATGTCACTAGCTTTTTTATTGCAAAACTAACTCTTTTGAAAACAACATCTGTGGAACTAAATGTCATAACATTAATATGCATAACTCGTTGAACTCTATTGAGGAGCTTCACCACCTCAGCTGCAAGAAAATCAAATGTATCAAACACGAAAGAAATAAACACGTATTGATTCTCAATGCATGCTTTCTCGTGTTTTTCACTTTGCATGAGACGACTCTCAAAATAGTTTGTCCCACTATAAAACCCTATTTACTCAAGTGTACAGAGGAGAAACCACGGTAAGATCCACATACGTATGTTTCCCTCAAACCCATTCAAGAACCTAAACATCATCTTATCTGATTGTAGATCTTCCATCCAATGGGTTAGTCAAAAAGTTCATAGGTCCTTCTTTCTTGGCGGAGATCTCGACACGATAAAAAAGAACGTCCCTAACCATATAGTGTCGGTACTTGATGCTCGGGAGCTCTTTGCAATGAACCACATGTTCCCCAAAGGAATCCAAACATGCCTTGTGATAAGTGTAGAATACACATATCCATTTATGCCTAAAATAACCTAATTAAACCCAAAACAGACCAAAAATGGCAAAAA
>BQNB010058913.1:0-10986 GCA_026074375.1 Tanacetum coccineum
GGGTGCATAATTTTTTTAAATGTAGTATAAGAAAACAAATAGAACCAGGACCGAAACCGAGAATAGAGAATCGTAAATAAGGAAAATGTGGAGTTGAGAACCGTCTCAAGTTCTTCGGCTCGATTCCGGTACGGGAATTTTCGATAATTCCCGACGAGTACCAAAGTGTTTAAAAAATTCAATTTTTTTGTCAATCATTCAAAAAGGACATGATATAACAATACAAACACACACAAAAATGTCTTTGACAATGCAATTCGTTCCAATAATTCAATGGTTCAAAATAACATAGATAAAAACAAAAATTGTCAAAATATAAGTTTATAATTGTTCAAAAGTATAAAGAACACACATTTGTATTCAAAACTTCCAAAAACGCTTAATTCCCCATTAGTTGTTTCCCTTTATAACTTTGTACTGCTTCTTGTATCTCTTTAACAAACTCGTCATCATTTAAAATAAATAGTATATCATCCGCATTTATTTACATTCTCTCACTTCTTATTTATATTGTTCTAATAAAGTCACTTAAACTTTGTTTTAGTTACAAAAACCACTCACGTTTCATTATTGTCTCTCTAAAGTCACTAAAACTTTATTTTCGCTACATAAATCATTCAAGTTTAAATGTTGTTCTAAGATTGTGAAAATTTTGAACATTTATTTGACAAAAGAAACATAAACTTTATAATTTGGTTATTATTTTATAGTATATAAATTAGCTAAGAGAAGTTAAATTTAGGGGGTGGTGTTATTAATCAAAGTACAAGTGATTGATGCATGTCTAAACACATAAAGACACCTCTAAAAGATATTTATTTATCAATTTCGTGATAAAATTCACTCAAGTTAAATGATTAATGTAGTGAAAATAAAGTTTGAGTGACTTTTGGGAGACAACAATAAAACTTGAGTGGTTTTTGTAATGAAAACAAAGTTTGAGTGACTTTAATGGAACAATTTTAAAACTTGAGTTATTTTTATAGTTAAAATAAAATATTAATGATGTTAGTAAAACAATGATGAAACTTAATTATTATTATTAGATGATATTTCCCTTTAATTTATTATGGGTTTTTAAGGTTTAATTTTCTTGTTACAACTTAGTAATGAGTAGGCTCTTTTTTTTCTTTTTTTTAAAAGGCTGCATGTACATAACGTCCCAAACAAACCATATAAAAATTTTTATTTTCAAAAGAGTCGGTTCCTTTCGGAAAAGTACCGGAACCAAATGGTTTTTATAATGAAAACAAAGTTTGAGTGACTTTAATGGAACAATTTTGAAACTTGAGTTATTTTTATAGTTGAAATAAAATAATAGTGACTTTAGTAAAACAATGATGAAACTGAATTATTATTATTAGATGATATTTTCCCTTTAATTTAGGGTAGTGATATTTACACAGAATCTTTTACTGTGTACACAAAAATATTTAAGGAGTTGACAATAATGCCCTCAGCATTTATTTTACCGACATTGAATCCATTTATGTCATGGGATTTTCTTTTCACCCTTTCAGACTTCAGAGTAAGAACATCAATAGTTATACTACAAATTAAAACATTCATGAAGCAGTAATCAATAAAGATCAATTTCATTCCGGCTTAATTAGTCTTCACTGATACTTTTGAGTGCCTACCAACTCGTGCAAATGGATTTTTCATATAGAACTGATAAGACTGATTTTAATACCAATGTTCGAGGATGTTGGATGATCTAGAGACTATTTGGCTGTCGAATGGCCACGATACCAAACTCTCACCGTCGGTGGCACACATTATCGCCCAAAAGGAAAACGTAACCTCATTGTTTTCTTTGTTTTTATTTTTGTTGAGAACAAATAACTTTGGCTGGTAATGGGGTGAAGATACCGGCTCCAAATATACTCATAGTTTACGACATTACGTTCATGGTGATGGTGTATTATCTAATAATTTCAGGGATAAGTTCCATAGTGACTCGAGGTGAGCCAAACATGGTGGAAATGGGTCACGTGAATATGGGGAAGAAGATACCGTAGTCAATGTGTGCTCCGATGGAAGTGATGTCGAGAGATGAAGTATCCACCTCTAAAAGTGGAAAAGAAGGCTAGAACAGATTTGGTGGAAACGAGGACAACAAGAACAACTTAGGCGAAGCAACTGGCTAAAGTGATATCAGGTATTATCAAGGGGGTATAACTGTCAATTCTTAACAAATTTCTGTGAATGGAGTAAAAAGCTCCGTGGCAATATCACTTTCCTTTAATTTAGTATGGGTTTTTAATGTTTAATTTTCTTGTTACAACTTAGTAATGAGTAGGTTCTTTTTTTTCTATTTTTTAAAAGGCTACATGTACATAACGTCCCAAACAAACCATATAAAATTTCTTATTTTCAAAAGAGTCGGTTCCTTTCGGAAAAGTACCGGAACCAGATGGTTCTAGGGATGAGCAAAAGAACCAAAAACCAGACCCGGAACCGAGAACCAGACCGGAATCAAGAAGAACCGAACTGGAACCAGAACCGTAGGTTTCGGTTCTTGAATTTGACATTTTTTGGTTCTTGGGTTGGTTCGGTTCGGTTCCACCGGTTCTCGGTTCCGGAACCAAATACCCAATTATTCTAAATACATGTCATTTTCCCCATGCTTAAGTTATACGTATCATAAAAACCCCTATAGAACTCGCTTGTCAACGCCGATTGTAGAAGCTTTGACTTGCACCTAAAATTGGGTGAGAAAGTCGAGAACGTGAATTAATTAGGATGATGTTGAAGATCTAATTAAAGACGATGAGATTGTGAAGGATATAGAAGAGAGATTAGAGAAACTAACCGAAACAGATAAAGAGAAACAAACGGTGAAAATATAAACGGTTCTAGTTATTTTGTTAGACAAGTTTTGAAGTTTATTTGAACTTATGCTCTGGTTGTTAAATGTTATTACTTTTAATGTAAATGGTTGCAAATGCTTAAAAAATATTTTTCTTGTGCTTCTAATTGGCTTATTTCATTAGGGCATCTTCTCAAGAAGGATTGAAGTTAGTAGTGTAACGTGGGAGAGACACTATTGATGCTAATGTATTAAAGGAACAGGGTAGCATATCTCTCTGTATAAACACTATAGATCAAACATAAGGAGATAAAAAATATATGAACTAGAAGCGTACAGTTATGCTTGTTATACATGAACTGATGAACATTAGTAATATTCCCTAAAGGATGACAATGCAAATAACGTTAATAATATTACCTCAAGGATAACAATGCAAAAAACGTTAGTAATATGAGTTTTTTTTCTTCCAGAAAATCGGTTCCTTTGCGGGTAGACCCAAAGAACCGGAACTGGAACCAGAATCGGAACCGAAAAATATTTTTGGTTCGGTTCTCGGTTCATACTTTTCTGAAAATTTTAGTTATTGGATCCATCGGTTCCGGTTCCAGACCCATGCTCATCCCTAGATGGTTCCGACCTGTACAGTCTCGAGAACCGAACATTTGGAATGTTATGAACTAAAAACCAGACCATGGTTCTAATATACGATTCGGTTCCTAAGTTTCTCGATTTTTTTACACCCCTAGCGCACTATGAATGAAAATTCGGTGTTCTAAGCTTTTTTAGACACTTATGATCCAAAAGCTAATTTTATTAGGCCACACGGTATGGTGGTGGGTTTGGCAAACTCACCTAGGTGAGTCTCACAACTCGCGCGTGAGTGCCTTCCCACCCACCAAAGTCACCATGCCAAGTAGGATTTGCGAGGTGAGTTACAAGCAAAAAAAGCCACTGATCGGTGAGAAACTCACTTATGTGAGTTTGAAATTTTGTGGGCCCCCCTATTATTTGTTATCGTTTGTTTATTACAAAAAATTTTTTTTTTTTAAAAACCCCACTTTTTACCTATAAATCTTACTACTTCACCCATTTTTAAACACAACTCTTCTAATTTATATACAATCTCTCTAAAAAAAATTCACTCTATTTTTTTTTTTTTTAAATGTCTCACCAAAACACTCATCGACCCAACAAACGTCAACCAAGAAATCCCAACCGAAGCAATCCACCGACACCCGATGGCACGTTTACGCTCCGAAACCCATCACCGAACACGAACGTATTATGACCACAATCATACTACCACCAACCTTCTACCCAAACAACCCCTACCGAAAACCCGGCACAGGCACGAAGTATAACTTGCAGTTTTAGTTTACGTTTATGTTTTAATTTATCTATGTATCGTTGCATTTTAATTTATCTATGTATCGTTTAAGTTTTTAATCTATGAATAAAAGTTTTTTATTTAGTTAACTTTTTAATTAATTTCGTACGTTTACGTAAATATTTATTTTTTTTGTTTATGAATAAAAGTATTTAAATAAAAAAATGTGAGTAATGTGAGTTTTAGTTGTAAGGTGAGTTCTTATTACGGTTGAAATGTGAGTTGTAAGGTGAGTTTTATTTGGAGAGAGAAAGTTAATGTGGCGCTGACGTGTCAGGTGGGTTTGCCCACACCATACATGTCAAAATTGACGGTTTAAATATAAAGAGACAATACTTGAAAAAGACATATAATAATGTGCAGCAGAATAAATATGCATATAATTTAAAAAATATAACAAAAACCTATTTGATACCCCTATACTAGTTTATTCACTCACTAAGGAACACATATTTTAGCTTAATAAAATATCAAAAGAAAAAAGTATCTTTAAACGAATGTTTTAAATACCGGTTTTTTAATTGATATGATCGAGCCATCAAGTCACAGTTCAATCGGTTTAATTGACGTTTCAATCGAATTTTCGGTCTGACGGTTTTCGTATACTCGAATACGGTATCAATTCACGGTAGGGTCAAAAGCCGTTGTTTTAAAATACTGTTTTAAACATCATAGAGTTTTATTGTGTTCCTCCATGTTTCGGGTCAACCTTTGACTTTCAAACATAGAAGGAGAAATACAGTACCAAATATCAAACTTAATAAGACGGTCAAAAAAGGGATAAAAGAAAAAAATAATCTTAAACTTGAATATAATTAAACGTGTTATTTTTCTAGATTAAATAGCTACAAACCATTTAATACCTTTCAATATATCATTTACCTACTAACAATTATTCTTATAAACTAGTCGGTTACCCGCGCATAGCGGCGGCAATAAATTTTTTACTAACTCAACTCTTTACGCAATTTCCTACTCATTTAGTAAATTCATTTCATAACAGTTTGAATGTATGTATTCGTTTGGGTTTCCCGTAGCTTTCCCGCAACATCATATTAACATAATCATTCTCGCAGACAACACTCTCTCCGAAAGTATATAGTTTTAATGTATCAAGTTTATATTTAATTTATGTTAAAGTTGTAAAAAATATAAATCAACATAAAATAAACTCACTAAAAATATAAAAAAACAAAACAAATATAAAAATATATCAAAATTGATGTTGAATTAAAGAGCACAAAATTTTAAAAAATATGGTTAAATTAGATCATAATAAAATTAAATTGATAAAAAAATATTTCAATTTGAAAATATAGGTAATTTTTTAATCAAAAAGTGACACATGTCACTTTATGATGTGGTTTCTTAAAATGAGATGGATAGTCAAAATTGCACCTCTTTATCTTAATTTTTAATTGGTCAACGTTATAAATTATAGATAAATAACCATAATTGCAAATATTAAATGTTTTAAAATTTTCCTTTTTATGGATAAAGGGACTTTTAATAATAGACGAAAGTACCCTTTGGTGTTTGTATCTTGTCTTTTCCAGGTTGTCTAGCCTAGATGTGGTACCCATGATACTTTCTGGGAATTCAATTTATTTATTCCTCGTGAGGCAGGGTCGAGTTATAAATTAATAAATTCAGGAGTTAATTACAAGTTTGATCGTCGTGGTTTACATGAAATTGCACTTTTGATTTTAAAACGCATTTAATTACACCAATAGTCTTTGTGGTTGTCCAAATTAGGTTGACCGGTCATTTGACCGATTTTTCATTCAATTGGCCGTTAACTAGTACTACCGTCAGGGGCAATTTTATCCATTCACATATACCATACACCTAACTTAAGCCGCGTGCCTTATACACTTGACTCTTTGACTTAAAGTTCTGTTTTATTACATCGGTCGTCCCTTCTTCTTCACCACCTTCTCACACATGCAATCCTTGTGGTTTTTATTCCTCGATTGATCATGGAGAAGCTTAGTGTTGATTTGAATGTGCGTAAAGAAAGCTCAGACTCTGATGAAGCTGCACAATACGGTAAAAACATAGTGCCTTTTGTGTTTACTTAAATTTTGTTCTTGGTTTTTAAAGAAGGTACAATTGTTGTTAATGTTATGGGGTTATAATTGCAGGTGGTAACCCTACGTCAGCCTCATTTGAAATCCATAATGACGGGTGCTTTACACCAACACCTAGCAGGTCTTACGTTAGTGGACAAGTATCATCTGTTGATGTTGCAGATATTGATGGGTTTTGTTTACATGACCTTAAAGAAATGGTAGTTAAACTAGGTTATGGTGTAGCATACTTAATGTACTACCATTTTTTGAGACCAAGATTAGGCTTAGATTATGGTCTGCACCCTTTGACTATTGATGTTGATGTGTTAGAGTTGGCAAAGTATGTTTAGGACAATAAGGATTATTTTAGTGTACTGTTGTACATGGAAATACTATGTAGACTAAAGTATCTTTTTTTTACACCTAAAAATGGATAGAGAGTCTCAAACATCGTTTGCAATGAATTGATTTAATTCCTCTTGCATAGCAATTATCCAACTTTCATCCTTAAGGCTTCATTCACATTCTTAGGTTCTATAATTGATATAAAATAAAAGAAGTTACTTTGGTTTTGGGCTTGAGACCTAAGGGTTCTTTGGTTGAGGTTTTCTATGATATTTTCTAATGGATGATTCCTAGATTCCTTAACATTGACTACTTAGTCAATTTCTAAAGTTTCATCCTTGATATCATTTTCTAGGTTTTTCTTTTCGGTAACCGTAATTGCCTCTTCTTCATCCGAGTCATCTGATGGGTTTTTATACCCTAACTAGATTAACATAAAGCGGAAACAACAATTAATCTAGGGAAAGAAGGAAACTAAACCCTAAATGATCTTAACCTAATAAATAAAAGCAACTTAAAATAAATAAATAAATAAATAATAAAAATAAATACTAACCTTTAAAAAAATTAGATTTCTCACACACAGACCACCTTGGTCGAACTTGGAGGCAAGTACTCAAACGAGATTACCTCTAATAGCTCACACCCACGAACCAAAGAGAAAAGGGATTCAAACTTTTAAGGTCTCGTTACACGAGTTGACTCTTACAAGGAATAGGAATGAGAAAGAGAGAATGAGCAAATAAAGCCTTGGCATGCCCCTCTTTTTATATGGAGAGGAAGGGACTTGGAATAGCTCTTTGGAGGGATGTGGGATTCCCCCAAAAAAACATCCCATGGGTCCCTTACGGGTCTTCTCGACCCGTTCAACTTAATACACCTTGTATTAGTTCATATTCAGCCCATACTTCTCTATAATTAGCTTCTAATTAATTTACCAACTATTAATAAATTAATAAACCAATTAATTATACATATAATATTAATTCTAATTAATATTATTTATCCTTTATTGTTTCTCTTAATGGATCACTGAGGGCAACCCAAAAAGGACTCTACTTTTGACGACAATCTTACTAATTAGTTATGAACTTGGACACTAAATCAAACAGTCTCCCACTTGGACAAGTCATCAACTATAATTGGTCTAAGTTTATCCTGATTAACTAAGTAGAGAGTTCCATCCAATGCAAGTGCCAAACTCTGAATCATATCTTAGAGATAGCCCTTAGATAAGTGATCAACTATTCCTTTGTTCTACTGATATCGTATGAACCTGAGACATGGATTTTAATCAAACTCTAGGTTCAACATTATGTTTCCCTATTTCTAATTTATGACTATATGAGACTACTGAATTGAACACATCAATTTAGTCTCGGCCAAGCCTATCACATTTAAGTCAACATCTAATCATCGAGGAGCCCATAGATATCAATTTCCTATTTAGGCAAAATGAACAAATAAACTTTGAATACATAGAACTAGTCAACTCATCATGTCATACCTATCATATCCTTTATAACTGGCATTTACGCGCAATGTTTGAATAAACTAAAGTATAACAGACTTGAAAAACTAGAAACTCGATGTATCTCCATTTTAAGAATAAAGGATATTATCATCTTAGAATTACTCGTGATGTTAATCCATGAAGTAATTTCTCTAATTATGGGTTTCTCCTATACTTAATTCCCATTAAGTACTCATGAGTGTTGCAGCATTCTCTGTGCTATGTCTAATCTTTATAGTCAATCTACTAACACTCCATGACAGTCTTAAATCAATACTTACTTTCTGTAATATGAGCGACTAAGGAGGTTTGAGTAAACTAAGTACTCGGGAAGTGGATTCTAAACATGCAAAAATAAAACACGATGATAAGCAATAGTAAATGGTAGCACACATGCAAATAAACAAATCTTCATTATTTAATCACCAAATCCATTACAATATCAATCATTGTTTATAATGTTTCAAATTCAAACTAACAACTAAAACTTTATATTATCTTTCAATCCTATGCTCCTAGCATGTTCATCGTGTCTAGACTTAGCCAATTCCTTTATGAATAGATCAGCTGGATTATCCTCTGATCGTATGTGCTTTACACTCACGTGTCCTTCTCCTACTTTACTTCGAACAAAATGGTATTTTCTTTCAATATGCTTTGACTTTCCGTGATCCTTGGGTTCTTTAATCAAGGCGATTGCACTCTTATTATCACATAATATTTCAATGAGGTCTTTTACTGTTGGAACAACTCCAAGATCTCCAATGAAAAACTTCATCTAGATAGCTTCCTTTGAATCCTCACAAGCTGCAATAGGATTGGACTCGCATGTCGGGTCTGTCACTATATCTTGCTTTAACCTTTTCCATGTCATTGCTCTCCCATTCAGCAATAATACCCAAACAGACTTTGAACGACTATCATCTTTATATGTTTCCCAACTTGCATCACAATAACCAGTCACTCTGAGTTCTTCTTCTCCACCATAAACTAAGAACTTGTCTTTGGTATTTCTTAAATACTTAAAAATATTCTTTACAACTATCTAATAACCTTCACCAGGATTCTGCTGATGTTGACTCACCATGCTCAAAGCAAAGGAGACATCATGTCACAGCCCGTAAATTTCAGGTCAATATTTTAAACCTTTCCGACTATTATCTTTGACTTTTATACGTTACGTTTGAATCTGACAGTTTACCGGGAAGTCAAACCGCGTAAATCTGAAAAACGTCATCGGGCGCGTCCCGGCATCGGTTATTAATAAATTTAGGCCTTATATGAGATATTTTAACTTTTCTAAGTGTTTCGTGATTTTAAATCACTTCCGATATTAATTTTAGGGTTTTATCTTTTAAATTGCGTTTTTCGCGTTTTTGACCAAACGGAACCCCGAAAACTCGCAATCTTTTCGTGTAAACTCGAGTTATCATCCGTCAAGCATTGAAATGTCAAAAATTTCGTTCACCTCCCTTTGGTTGTCATATTGGACGCCTAAAACCACAACAATGTCACCATGCATCCTAAATTAATAAAATGGCATCTTATTTTGAAAGCCCCACCATGTGTGCATGCTAGATGAGAAAGTGACATATGAGAAGGTCACTCTCATGCACAACCCACTAGTTTAACATTTTCATGTGATCTCTTACATTGTGTAAGAGGTTGACTTGCATCTTGACCAACTAAGTATCCATAAGATGAACCATGACTCAAAGTCTTGAGCCATTTGGCTCTTGTGGTGACTCTCGGCCGAAAACACCAACACACACACTCTTGGTGTGTGTTGGTCACATGTGTGCACCTTTGAACCCTTAAAACCCTAATTTCATCCTATAAATACAAGGCCATACCAAGACTTAGGGTTATCATCTTATTTCAAAGCCAACAACAAAAATCATTTCTCTCCCTCTTTTCTTGCTAACCCACAGCATACACACCCTTTTTAAGGTTTTCATTTTATTTGACCCTCTTTAAGATCTAAACATTCTAAGTTCATTTCCAAGGGTTTCTAAGGTAGATCCAAGTATTGGTTGGTTGATTTTTAAGGTTTTCTCAAGATTATAAAATTAGGGTTTCTAATTTTATAAGTGGGTTTTATAGATCTAGTCATCTTGGGTATAGATCTTGTGATTCTCTACTTGTGTCTTCATTCTTGTAAGCATCCTTGGCCCATCTCTTGTTTCATCTCTTTTATTCTTATGAATATTGTTCAAGTTTAAGAATCCATGTGTTTATGTTACTTTTCTAAAAAGAAATAATAAAGTATCTTAACAACTTTTATAAAAATGGAAGTATTATTTTTGTTGTTTTATAAGTGATGGTGAGATGAGTTGAAAAGTGTGTTGCAACAATAGAAATGAAGGGATTAGGTTAGATTAAGTGTGGTTTTGTTGGTTGGTTTGGTAGTGATCGGGATTAGGCTAGAATAAGCACTATTGTGGCGTTTGGATGGATTTTTGGGAGTATTTATGTTAGCCCTAAAATATGGTGACTAATCCGGAATTACATTTATCATTTATAGTCGTGTCGGGTTAGTTTAGCTAGTCAAGCCCGGGACTATAAATACCCCCTCCATACTTCCATAGAGGGGTAGAAGTTCACATTTGTAAAGTGTGAGTGTGTGTGTTTTCTCTTCTCTCTAGCACACATACAACTTCCCAATATCTTTTATCCTTTCTCTCTAATAAACATGGATCAATTTCTTTTCCATTTTACCATACCTCCGGATCTTGTGTTGTAAGGGTGAATCTAATTTAACAATTGGTATCAGAGCATCTGCATTTAAGTTAATTCTTTGTTGCTTTTGACCATTAAATGATGTACCTGCACTTAAACCCAGAGTTTGTTTGCA
>BQNB010058913.1:14772-37557 GCA_026074375.1 Tanacetum coccineum
AGATGAGAAGAAGAGATTAGATCACTTAAAACAAGATCTAAGAATGTTAGTGATCAAGAGATTTAGAGAGAGAAATAAGTTTTTAGAGAGAGAAAGTTATCTGAAAATTTCGTGCTAAGAGGTATGTTTTTCTATAGGGAATGAAGCAGTATTTATAGGCAGGAAAACCCAACGGTCATTGGGGGCGGTCCCGGCGGTCCCAGATATATCTAAGGGCCGCCTAGTAGACTACGCTCCTTTTTTTGTCTTTTTGTGGGGAAGGTTGTATCTGGTATGAAACCTTCTATTATGAGGGAAAAAATTGAATTTCAAATTTTAAGTTTTAATAAAACTTTTCTTTTAATTAGAAAATATTTTGTATAATTAATTTTGTGAAATTCTTTTGTAAAAATGTGATGGATAAAAGAAAATTATTTTCTTGATCACTAATCATGCTTAATGATTTGTTTGTTCATACCTTAAGTGATTGATAATCTTAGAAATGAAATTTTACGATTAATAATTTGTAAACGTTTAATTTTATCGTAAACGTTTTTACATTTTGTTATTATCAAAACGTTGATAGGTCAAAAAATATAAATAACGTTTTTAGACATTATTTGTATTAACACTTTTATTTGGGTAAGCATAGAAACAACATAAATCAGCTAAAAAGAGTGCGGAGTAACTAATAAAGAACATATATACCCTATCAATTAGTTTATTTGTACTTGAAAAAAGGTACTGTGAGATTAATCCGCCGGGTTTGAGCCTACCATGTACCACACAGACTAAAACCGGGTAAAGTCTTCCCCTTTCTGGGAAGGTTGGTGTGGCCATGTCAGTGATATCAATCTCAAAACAGTCATAACTTTTGGTCCAAGTGAAGTCATTTAAAAGATTATTTGGTTTCGTTTTAATTATATAATGTAAATCGTATAGGTATAGGTGCACTAGTAAGTGTTTCGTGAGACGCTTATCTCTTCGAAGAAAGTGGTACTAACATGTTGACAAGTTCCATTGCTGTTACAACATGGGCGAAAGTTGAATTTATGTAACATACTTTTTCAAATTAGCCGATGTACGCAACTTACTTTTTTTTATTCCAAATATACGCAACATATTTTCAAATACTTACCAATCTACGTAATATTGACCAAAATGTGACTTGTTTGACCGGTTACCACTTAGAAAAGTTACCGTTTGGTCCCTGTCAGCTGCGTGGACTTTCACCGTTAGTCCCTTAACATTTTTTAACTAAAAAAAGTTACAGTAATGATACCTTGACTTTTGCATTGACTTCCATGGTTAGTCCCATGACTTTTCCACATTTTTATACACACATTTTTATACATGCAATTATATACACGTTTTTATACGCGTTTTTATACACACGTTTTCATACATAAATTTTTATACACACATTTTATATAGGTTTTTATACGCTCGTTTTTATAAACACGTTTTTATATACACATTTTTATACACGTTTTTATACACACATTTTTATACGTGTTTTTATACACACATTTTTTATACAGGTTTTTATACGCATGTTTTTATACACATTTTTATACACATTTTAATACACGCTATGATATACACGTTTTTATACGCGTTATTATACACATTTCTATACATTTTTTTATACACACTTTTATACACGTATACACACAGTTTTATACGCACGTTTTTATACACACATTTTTATATAATTTTTAAACACACCTTTTTATACAAACAATTTTATACACATGTTCATGTGTATAAAATTGTGTGTATAATAACGCGTATAAAAACGTATATATCATAGCGTGTATAAAAATGTGTGTATAAAAACGTGTGTATAAAAACATGTGTATAAAAACTTGTATAAAAATATGTATATAAAAACATGCGTATAAAAACGTGGATAAAAATGTGTGTATAAAAACGTGTGTATAAAAACATGTGTATAAAAACTTGTATAAAAATATGTATATAAAAACATGCGTATAAAAACGTGGATAAAAATGTGTGTATAAAAACGTGTATAAAATGTGTGTTTAAAAACGTGTATAAAAATGTGTATATAAGACGTGCGTATAAAAACGAGCATATAAAAATGTGTATGAAAATGTGTGTATGAAAACGTGTGTATAAAAACGTGGAAAAGAAAAGGGACTAACAATTGAAGTCAATGCAAAAGTCAAGGTATCATTACTGTAAATTTTTCTAGTTAAAAAATGTTAAGGGACTAACGGTAGAAGACACGCAGCTGACAGGGACCAAACTGTAACTTTTTTAAGTAATAATGGTCAAACAAGTCACATTTTGGTCAATATTGCGTACATTTATAAGTATTTAAAAGTATGTTGCGTATACATCGGTTAATTTAAAAAAGTAGGTTACATAAATTCAGCTTTCACCCTTACAACATCACTACTGAATAAGTAAAAGATGATGCACACTTATCCAACTTTGAACTTTCCATCTTAGTATTAAATGGAGTCATACAAATGACTAAAAGTTAAATTAAATCATAAAAATAAATAAAACAGGTCCCCTAATTAGTGGATATATCTCCAACTTTTAATATGCATACTAGATAATTGAGCTGCACATTATTACATTTTTAATACTACATTATAATACCATTGGCCAAGAATATTCTTAATCTGCTGTGTTTATTAAATCAGAAAACATTATAAGACCATTGGCCTCTTTCCTTCAATAATTTTGCCTTTTGGGAGATGACCTCCAAATAGCTGGGATTGAGTTTTAATTATATAATGTAAATTGTATAGATGCACTAGCAAGTGTTGCGCGAGACGCTGTTATCTCTTTAAAGAAAGCAGTACTAACATTTTGACAAGTTCTGATGCTGTTACAGCATCACTACTGAATAACTAAAAGATGATACACACTTATCCAACTTTGAACTTTCCATCTTAGTTTTAAATGGAGTCATACAAATGACTAAAAGTTAAATTAAATAAGATACTCTAGTAATTGATAATTGAGCTGCACATTACATTTTTAATACAAGCATATGCAAGAATATTCCAACTCTGCTATGTTTCTTAAATCTGAAAACTTTTTAATACCATAGGCCTCTTTCCTTTTTAATAAATTTGCCTTTTGGAGATGACCTCCAAATAGCTGGGACTGGGTTTTTTTAGTACTCATAAGATACAAAAAGTCAATAATGATGTTAAGCCAATCTTAAATTTATGGGATAATTTTAATAAACCTCCTATCAAAAAGTTGTGATGTAATCTATAAGTCAATAGTATAAAAATACCCAAATTGCTTAAAATTAAACCCGACAAACTATGATCACAGTACCAGGCCAAAACTTTTGTTATTAGCTAATAAGACAGGAATGAGTAAACTCAAACAAGACCAACTCCTTTTTTAATAACTAATTAATCACATATACAAACAGATCTGCCGTCTTGGTTACAAATTTTATTCGGATAACCAATGAAGGTTTATGATTATTTTTTTCTTTCAACTCTCTGGTTTTGTCGTTTCCATTAAAAAAAGATTAATCAGGAAACGGGTAAACAGATGAGGTTATCCATGTTCAATAGGGCAAGTCTTTGACTCGGATGTATGCGGCCTAACCGGGGTATCTCCGTGACTGTTTCCAACCCTTTCCGTGGCGCTCCAAGATATGTAACTAATAAGGTTTAAACGTGAAACCTCTTGTAACGACATTTGGGTGATTAACCAAGAAACCAGATAATAATTACCTAAGAAAAACATCATATGTTCCAAAAAACAGCACATCCACCAACCATGGACCATAAGTTTAAGGTTACTCATTCCTATATAATACCATTCATTTTCTTTCTATTCATCCTCAATCCATCTCTTCTTTTTTAGTTTGAAATATATAATGATGAGACAAGACTCGTTGTTCTTGCCTTCTTTACCTCTAAATACAACCTTAATGGCGGAAACAATGTTGTTTGACGAACCAGATCTAGACTTAGACTCAGGTCATATATTGGATTGGTTAGAAGATTCAATGCCGTCTCTTCCATCTCTCTTAGACGATCTTTATGGCTCCACCGATATCAGCGATGATTGGTGGGGCTCAGATCCTTTTGAGGCTAATAATATTTCTACTTCTAACTCTGCAGAAAATTTAGCTAGTCCTGTCAGTAGTACATTTACTTCAAGCCCTGTTGACGCTTTCCTTGTCTATGATGAGCCACAAGAACCGGTGCCAGTGTCTGATGTGTCAAAGAAACGTAAAGCGCCAGATGATCATATTCAAATGACACAAACGGCCCCACAGGCGAAAAGATCAAATGGAAACAAGAAGGGGAACGGCAAATCAACAAAGGAGAATAGTAATAGTGGTTAATAACAAAGGCGGACGGTGGGCAGAGCAGTTGCTGAACCCGTGCGCATCAGCAATTAGTTCTGGTAACGTGACACGCGTCCAGCATTTGTTATTTGTTTTGCAAGAACTGGCTTCACCAACAGGAGATGCTAACTACAGATTAGCATCTCACGGGATGCAAACCTTACTTCACCACATCTCATCTGCTACTAATACTCCAGCTAAAGTAACGACACCGGCCATCACTTTCGCCATATCAACACCTAAATTCTTCCAAAAATCACTAATCAATTTTAACGACATAAATCCATGGTTCATAATCCCAAACAACATTGCCAACAACGCGATCCTCCAAGTTTTATCAGAACAGGATCAAAAATCATGCAAGACGCTTCATATACTCGATATAGGTGTCTCCCACGGTTTCCAATGGCCCACGCTTCTAGAAGCATTAAGTCGTCGGCCAGGGGGTCCACCACCATTGATTCGACTCACTGTGGTTCCACCAACACTCGACAACCATCAAATCCCCTTTGCAAACTGCCCTCCTGGTTATGATTTCGCCTCAAACATCTACCATTTTGCTAAAGACCTCAACATTAATTTACAGATCAACCGACTCGACAATTGTCCTTTACAAAGTCTAAACTCACAAGTCATAAGTTCATCCCCAGACGAAACATTAATCGTTTGTGCTCAGTTTAGATTACACAACCTTAACCACACAAAACCCGAAAACAGAACAGACTTCTTAAAACTAATGCGAAACATGGATCCACAAGCAGTGATATTAACTGATAACAACATGGATTGCAGCTGTACCAGCTGCAGCAGCTTTGATACACGTTTTTCACTAAACTTAGACTACTTGTGGTGCTTCTTAGACTCGACAAGTGTGGCGTTTAAAGGGCGGGAAATGGAAGAAAGAAAGCTTCTAGAAGGGGAAGCTGCAAAGGCATTGATTAACACGTGTGAAATGAACCAAAAGAAAGAGAAATGGGGTGAAAGGATGAATGGTGTCGGGTTTGTGGAGAATGCGTTTGCTGAGGACGTTGTAGATCAAGCTCGCGCACTTTTGAAGAAGTACGACAGTCACTGGGAAATGAGAGTTGACGAAAAAGACGGGCCTGTAGGATTATGGTGGAAAGGGCAATCGGTTTCATTTTGTTCTTTGTGGAAAATTGATGCAAAAACTGGCGATTCCTATAGCGTTTAGCAGCATAAGTATGAGTTGTTCTGTTTTGTTAGGTTGTTACTTCTTTCAGTTTGTGGTAAATTATACGAAACGTTATGATTCTGTGTGACATGATGATTGAAGATTTCAATACATATACAGTTACCAAACAAGGCCCTCTACCTCAACTGCTGTCGGCATATAATGAAAGAAGCAATTATGTGGGAAATATTCGGAATTTATTTTTTAAGCAGCCAATTGAAGAAGAAAGTAAAAAAAAAAATTAAGTGGGAAATATAACACCATGCCGCACATAATCAAATAGTTGGTCATACCTTCTTATACCAAGCTCAGCCTTTTTTACCACTGCATCTGAAGCTTCCACGTCACGAGAAGCACCACAGCTCAAACAATATCCAGGTTCAATTCGATATTCTGAATCAGTACTCTGGCACAAAAGGCTTGCCACTCTCTTGACCTCATCAAGTTCAAGCCAAGCGACCTTTTTAAATGCCAATCATCAGCTATATAAAAGGGTTATAATAATATGATTTGAACACATGAACATTGAAAATATTACCTGCAAAGGTAAACTACCATGGAATGGGTTAACTTTCTGCTTTTCATGATTGACCAAATGACTATCTAAAACTAAACCCGAACAATTTAGATTCGAACACCGGAAAGAGCTTATGACCAGATCAGATATGTTTAATTGTGAGCAGCCAGTGCAAGAACATACATAGGTATATAATTAACAGTTTGGAAAATGAAAAATGCTAGTGACAGAAACTTAAGGTCCATAATACAACCAGGATACTCTAAAAAATCTAAAAATAAAATTAATATGAACGGAGCAACAAGACCCTCTCTACTTGATGATACAACGAGAAACACAACCACCCAATTCAAAGTTTCTTACTTAGAAGATACAAAATAATTAGGGTTTAGCGGTCTTTGATATTCAGAGAAATATATCGACATAGCAAGTCCTGATGGAACTTAGTCTCATTAGCTATGCAACATCCAGTACTTCAACGTGCACGCTGTCGTTTTCTTCGTTCACCTTCCCATTGGCTTGACTCCTCGGTCTCTGTATCAACAACATTAATGTAAAAATAAGCCATTTGCAGAATCACCTTTATAACATAATTAACCTGACATTAAGCTTATACTACCAAAGAGGGATGGCAACGGGGCAGGTTAGGGGCGGGGCGACTACCTCCATCCCCAAACCTGTTTACTAAAGTTCTCCCCAAACCCTCCCCATCCCTGTCGGGGATTTAATCGGGCACCCCGTTGGGGCGTGATGCTCCCCCAAACCCGCCCCGTACTAATCGGGGATCTTATCGGGGTGTCCTCTTTGGGTGCAATTCTTGACCAAAGCCGCACCATTTCACATTTATTGTTATTTTTAAACCGTTAGCATTAACTTGAAGAGTTAAAAACTTATTAATAATCAATTACAAGCAAGGCTTATTAAGTTTTCAACGATAATATTATACAAATATAATGATAAATAACAATATAAAAAGTTACAACTAAAAAATATGACATTATAATAACAATTTTGCAATATTACAAAGATAAAAAACTAACAATATTAGAAAAGTACTTTTTTATTACGTAAATAGTACTCCCTCCGTCCCATAATTATAGTCCAGGTTTCCTTTTTTGTTTGTCCCAAATTAATTGTCTACTACCAAAAATAGATAGGGAATTTATATTAAGTTTACCATATTACCCTCAATGTTATTATTACACACTTTAAAGAAGTTAGAAATTAATTGGTTAAGGGTAAAACTGTCATTATGCAAAAAGTAAGAGAGAGCTATAATGATGATGTTTTTCTTAAACTACGTGTTTTTTGTCGGTGGACTATAATTATGGGACGGAGGGAGTAACAAATACTATAAAAATATACATATATTTTTTTATATGTGTATATATTAATCGGGCGGGGCGGGGATATTATTCCCCACTTTCGCCCCAAACCGATTAAAAATCAAACCCGCCCCGTAACCCGATAAGCATCCCCCCCCCCCCCCCCCTCCCACCCCCCACCCCCACCCCCCCCCACCCCCCCCCCCCCCCCCCCCACCACCACCACAATTATTTCGGGTTTCGGATTTCCCCGTCGGGTTCGGGTTTTTTGCCATCCCTACTACCAAAGGGGTGTTCGTCATTGTTTAAAACTACCTGCTTATTGCTTTGAATAAGCTGTTTTATATAATCAGCTTGTTTAAAGCAATAAGCTGATTGGATAAGCAACACCAGTCAACCTATTATTGTTCTGCTGTATTAAAACAAAATAAGTAGTTACAAGGAATCCCAAAACCAGTAATGTTCAATAAAATATAGAAACTACCCATATAACGTGGTTGCAGTTTGATGATACAAACACTCACACGTCTAGGCAGGCACCCACAAACATATACATGTCATTACGTACTTTTTATATTTCTTAGATACCCGTGAATTTCAAGGGTCTTCTTTTAGCTAATTTTATACACCTCCTTAGTCGTACAGCAACTGCTACATTTTAATTTTTGTTAAGTTTTAATCTTAGATTTACTTGTGAGTGAACTGCGTATGCACACACATACGACCTTAATCCTAAGTCAACTGTTGTACTTCCGATCCGTGTAATAACTGTTTGCCTGCCTATGTTAACCAAATTTTTATTGAAAATGATTTAAGATCGACAGATTTTCTTATCTAATTTTATGTTCATCTTTATTTATGGGTAAACAAGAGAGTGATCAAGATTCCAAAGCTTCCATCAAAATGTCTGGTCAAATGTTGCAGTTTTCACATAATGGAGAAGTCTGAGGAAAATTAGTATCTCCTGAAAATGTATTGTTCAAGGAATGGTAACACGCTGAAGTCTCCTCTTTAACCATTATTCATCATGCTTGGAAACCATTAAACCCTAGATAAGGGGTGACAAATGGGCTAGTTGGTGGGTTGATAACGTGTCAAAATGGGTAAAGCTAAATGTTCACACATGTAAGGTTGGGTTACCAGAAAACTTAAGTCATTTTTTATAATTGACTAATGTGTTAAATCTAATTTTTAAAAAATTGGTATATTACAATAAGAGTTAAGTAGATTTCTGAATTAAACAATTTTCGAAGCTGTGTGCATATATACACTTGGAAGGACATTTGACAAGTCCCCTTTTTAGCTATGTTTTCTATTTGACCCCTTCGAGATTCAACATACCACAAATCGACCCAATTTAAAGTAAACGGGTTGAAATTGCCAGTAGTAGTGGTAGGGTATATTAAAAAGTCACAATACCCGATCTATAGGATCTCCTGAGTTGCCATTCATAAGTTTAGTGCCTTCTTCTTTCGTTCTGCTATCCTTGCTCAAAGGCAACAGAAGTGCCCCTAGACTGCGATCAGGCATTTCTGCAAAGTAATAGTATGTTTCAGTATACCAAATTCTGTATACAATGATCAAAAGAAAAATATGTGATGTATCTGAAACGAAAATATTGATATGATACTAACCTGGCAACTTGTGGTCAACAAAGAAAACAACCAAATTAACCGTGTACCTAGAATAAAATATCAAGTTTCATAAGATAATAATAGCAAGTGCGCTGAAAAGGTATGGAAGCCGTGAGGGAGCATTATTTTACCAGGCCACAATGACATCAACTGTGTAATGTTTACGTGATGCAATAATTAACAAACTTTGAACCACAACAGTTAACCAGGCACACTGCTTAATAAATCTGCAAGAAAAAAAATGAGAAGGTGTTACAAATTAGGAACAATCAAACTTTTGATCGCAACAATTTAACTTACACGTCCTTATAAAATGTTTAGCTAGATTTCAAACATTGATAAAGCTATGTTAAGTTCAGAACATTACCTCCGAGTACCATACTTTTGATATGTCCGAACAAATACTAGAGAGAAGATCATATGAGATGAGAATATCAAATCACCACAACCATAAAGAACACCCCGAGGAACTGCAAGTTCAGTTAATAACATGAATAACTGATGGAAGTGTG
Source organism: Tanacetum coccineum (assembly GCA_026074375.1). Taxonomy (NCBI): domain Eukaryota; kingdom Viridiplantae; phylum Streptophyta; class Magnoliopsida; order Asterales; family Asteraceae; genus Tanacetum; species Tanacetum coccineum. The sequence goes on from BQNB010058913.1 coordinate 24,292, forward strand.
TCAGAAACACAAAGGAAAGATGGGAAAAAATAGAGCTTACTAATTAGAAAAACTTCTAAAAGATTATCAGGACGAGGCAGTGTTGCAAGCCTTGAACCCTGCAATCATGAATAAGATGTCAACCATACAAATAAAATAGAGCCTCGATTTTAATGTATGAAGATTTTGATGCTTACAGAGTAAAAGATATCAATCGATACGAAACAAGTCACGGCAGTGGTAATTTGGACCAGGCAGTATAGTTGAATAAAATGTAATGATACGAAGCATTTGACAGGCCTGCAGGACAAAGTTAAGCAGACACCTTCATAATTATACATGGGACTAAATCTCACAGTAATCAGGACACGGCATAAAAACATAATACTTAACGATACTGTAGATTACTAGATACCCACTTGGTAGTGTGTTATACGCCACTCAAATACTAAATGAATGCTACTACTCCAGCCCATTAAAACTAGATGTTAGATGTGACACATAGTTATACAAGTCTTTGATTATTGCCGAATACCTAAAATGAACTTCATAATGACAAACTGATATAGATGAACCAAGTAATTAATCCCACTTTAATGAAACTTCCGGATAAGAAAATGTTGCAATTTTCATAGGCATCTCACCAATCGGATCTTTTGTGATTTCATGGGGCAGATAAAGTATTGGTTTAAACCATAGTCACAGGGATCGCCATAAAGTTTATGGCGATCCCTGTGACTATGGTTTAAACCCTTGGCGATTTTCGATCTGGTACGGGCGATCCCAATCGCGGTACGGTAGCGATCTGGATCGCCGTGGATCGCGAACCGAATCGTTCCCATCGTCGTTCCCATCATTGTTCCCAATCACACCGAATCGGCGATCCAATAATTAGCAAATCGGCGATCCAACGGTTAACAAATCGGTGATTTATAGGCCTCGAAAACGCGTTTGATGGCTATGTATTACACAGTAATGAGATATGAAAGGGTTTTCTGGTTATATGTGTGAATTAAGGAAATTGGTGATATGGGTTTTGATTGGATGGTGATTTAAGATGTGGGTTAGTTGTTTCTTGGACTGAAATTGATAGAAAATGGATATGGAAAATGGGCACACAGTGAAGGTGAAAGTGTGTGTGTTTTTTAGTTTGAGTTTGAACCAGATCTATGTGTTTTATAAGAAGTGTGTTTCACAGTTTATGTTTTGTTTGGGGATTGGTGTTGTGCTTACAGGAAAATATAAAGTTTTTATAAAGACTTGAACTTTTTGTTTGTGACTTTTGTCTAAGAGTTAGGATTAAACTTAAGATGTGATGTTTCAGAAAGGGTATAAATATATATGAAACTAAACAATATTATTACGTTGCAAGTTTTTTTATAAGTTATGACTTGTAAATGTATAAATATATATATGAAACTAAACAATATTATTATTATGCACGCCGTACCAAAGTATTTGATACACCGAACCGAAATATATGGTACACCGGACCGAAGCGAACCGGAATGAGCCTACCCCCCGTCGTACCAGGATTTTTTAGAAATAGCTAACCGCATAATCCAGTACCGAGAGCGAATCCCCCGTTCCATGTGACTATGGTTTAAACTTTAAAGAAAAAATATCTACAAACAAATTGTTCAGCTGACAGACTTGATGCTGTTAAAATTGGAGCATGTAAGTGAAGGCATGGTGAGGGAATAATGTAATACGAACGTGATTCCTGGTATGCATAGTCACAGGGATCGCCAAACCCTTGGCGATTTTCGATCTGGTACGGGTTATGCCCATCGCTATACGGAAGCGCTCTGTATCGCCGGGATCTGCGCGAACCGAAATCGTTCCATCGTCGTTCCCATCATCGTTCCCAATCACACCGAATCGGCGATCCAATAATTAGCAAATCGGCGATCCACGAAAACGGTTAAAAAATTCGGTGATTTATAGGCCTCGTAAAACCGCTTTTGATGTATGTATTAATAAAACATAATAGATATGAAAGAGATTACCAGGTTATATGTGTTAATAAAGGAATTGGTGATATGGGTTATGATTGGATGGGTGATTTTAGAGATGTGGGTTAGTTGTTTTCTTGGACTGAAATTGATAGAAAATGATATGGAAAATGGTCACGACAGTGAAATGTAATATTGTGTGTGTTTTTAGATGTATGAGTTTAAACCATATCTATGTGTTTTATAAGAAGTGTGTTTGACAAGTTGTTGTTTTGTTTGTGGGATTGTGTTGGCTTACTAGATAATATAGAAGTTTTATAAAAGACTTGAAATTTTTTTTGTGACATTTAGTTAAGAGTTTAGGATAAACTTAAGATGTGATGTTTCAGAAAGGGTATAAATATATATGAAACTAAACAATATTATTACGTTGCAAGTTTTTTTATAAGTTATGACTTGTAAATGTATAAATATATATATGAAACTAAACACTATTATTATTATGCACGCCGTACCAAAGTATTTGATACACCGAACCGAAATATATGTTTAAACTTTAAATAAAAAATATCTACAAACAAATTGTTCAGCTAACAGACTTGATGTTGTTAAAATTGGAGCATGTAAGTGAAGGCATGGTGAGGGATATTGTATAAACTACAGCATTCCTGTATGTCTAGCATGTGAGGGATATTGTGTTTCAAAAATGAACTGTTCATTGTGTCTTTGCACAGGGCTGTCTCAAGGTGTCGAGATGTCTAAAGCGTATTCTCTAATCGGGACATAATATTAATATTAATCAAACTTCTATTTTTAAGCTTTCTTTAATCAAGCTTTTATAGTCAATTTGTACAACTAAATCTATTTCTAATTAAAAGTTTGTTACAAAAACAACATTACCGAGCAGGGCAGCAGCCACTGCTTCCAGAAAGACCTCCCGCAAGAGTATGGGTGATTGTATATGTGTGTGTGTATATACAGAGTCAAAGGATCTATAACTTTGAAGCCTTATAAAATCTTGGGGCCTAAAGCGGTTACTTTAGTAGCTTTATGGTTAAGCCGGCCCTGTTTATGCATATACAAATACGTACTAGCATATACAAATACCACATTAAAGACATACATAAATATACATATGTGTGTACCAATCATTAAAATGTGACATGCTATTCTATTGACCAAAAGTCCTTAAAATTAATACAAACGTCGCTCGTTTTACCCATAAGCAATTAAGCACAAAAGCATAAGCATTTATTGCAAAACAGTGTAAATAAGGCAATGAGCTAGTACAAATAGCCACTTACAACTAAAAACGCGAGTACTCTGCACCATATGAGAACTGTGTAGATCTTTTTAGTCTTGATTATGAAAGGATGGAACGTCCACTGTACCACACGTAAAGTCAAACAATACACAAACACTAGATCAGAAACATTCATAAATGCAATATTAAGTAGACAAAAACTAGTATAACTAATCAAAATTAATCAGAGAACGAGCATAATTACCAAGACAAACGATAGAAAAACAAACGTAAACACGCTCTCGCTTACGTAAGCTCTCTCCTGCCCAAGTTCCTATTAACGTAGAATTAAAGACACAATTATTAACACCGTTTAACATAGAAGCAGGGAATAAGTGTTGGTTAAACGAACCGGAAGCAGTAAGAAGCCCGTGTCATGAAGTATCGGACCGGGGTGATGAAAATAATGAACACTTCGAGCTGCCAAACCATGTATATACTGAAAAAAACATCCTTAGGTCTAAGGGATTATCGTAACTATGTACAAATTAACCTAAAAATGAATATAAAAAAATGATTACCTGACAAATTAAACCGGCTAAAATATACTTCCAATGTTCAATAAGAAGATTAATTTCTGTTGTAGTTTCTGAACAAATTCTTTTCCAAAGCTATTTAATAAAAAAAAACATAATTAAATTAGGTTTAATTCTTGTAATGAATAACAAACAGAATAGAATATATAATAAGAAGAATACCTTAGAAGCCTCACGACCAATGTAAAACGACATCGTATAAGTGTGTAACAAAAGAATACTTGTATATAAAAGATTAATTTTTCTTAACCCTAGATCGATCTGTGCTTGGAAACAAATTCGGTTCTTGAAAAAACAAATTTTGTTTCTTTAAATCGAAAACCGAATCTTTGTAACAAAAAAACGTTGATTTCTAACTCAAATTCATATTTGCCCAAATCGGTTTTTGTAAAGTGAAAATAAAAATTGAAACTTACAACAACAACAAGTAGAGACAAGTAAATGAAGAAGAAGAAGAAGAATTATCCATTGATAAATTTTACAAGAAAGATAATGAGATTAAAAGATTACAAGCAAAATGAAATATGAGAAAAATCAACACGGGGAATGATGAAGAAAAAGACAATCAATAAATATATAATGGGTACCCGCATGTGATGTAGTTTTGTATATCACCCATTTTAATGTCCGTTTGGTTCGCATAATGTTTTTGAAGGAATTATAATCTTCATAAAGAATTGTAATTTGATGTAATTGTAATCTAATTGGAATGTGTTATAATTGTAATTGATAAAATCTGTGGATGTGTTTGGTTGACTCACAATGTAATGTAATTTAATTTTTTTTATCAAAACTAAAAAAATTAATATAAGAATAATTAAAAAAATAATAAAATAATACATAATAATAAAAAAATAATAATAATAATAATAATAACAATAATATAATAATAATAATAATAATAATAAACATTATTATTATTATTATTTTAATATTTTTATAATAATAATAATAATAATAATAATAAATACTGATGATTTAAAGTATAAAATACTGAATTACAACGTAATTCAAAACTTTCCATGCAACATCCTATGTAATCTGAATTCCCTCTCTTAATGTAATTGTAATAACTGAATTACAATTACAACGCAAAACAAACAGCCTACATAATGTAATCCGAATTACAATTATAACCTTTTGGCCAACCAAACAGGATTGTGATGTAATTTATATTACAATTACATCACATTACGTCTAATTACGGCGAACCAAACACCCCCTAAGTATTTTAAATGCAAAGTCTCTCTTTTATTTACCAACCAAACAAAGTATGCAATTGTATTTCCAATAAAAACTATCCAAATACAATGAACCAAACAGCCTCTAAAATAAGAAAACTGAGATCTAAGACATAAAGAAAGGTGTTATAAAAAAAGATTTATAAAATATGATTGATGATGAGTTAGAGGGATTATATAATTTTTCTTTTGTTCGTAGATAGAGATGGGTGAATACAAGAATTTATGAGAAAAATTCAACGCGAGTGTAACACGGAGGAGACAAACTAAAATGAAAAGAAACGTTTTTATGGTTTGCTAATCTTGCCGAATTTGTTGCACCATAAGGTGAAATCATTGTTGAGCTTGACCATCCTGCTAACCTTGCGTAACTTATGGGCTTTGTATTTTGTAAATATGTGGGGTAGAATCTAGTAAGAAGAAAACATAAAATGAGAAGAATAAAAAATAACTATAACCACACTTTTGAGATGCATCGCCTTGAATTAAATGTATTTCTATTGAATCTTGAAATTAAAAAAAAACTTAAATACGGTAAAAAAAACATAAAGTGTTTAATCCTTAAATCTTTAAACTTTTATTATTTTTTGTTTATAACTCATACACTTATTTTTTTCGCAATAACTAAAATTGAACCCGCAAGTGTTTAATGGTCACACAAAAACCACAAGTTCGCATGTATAATTATCTGCTCCTATACACCGTTGTTTTGCGCAAGTATTGTCTACTAGATCTATAAGTTAAGAAAATACTACTACAAAAGATTCCATTATTACATGAACAAAATAACAACCCAAATGCTATGAATAAAATGATGTTAATGTCAAAAGATAAGAGTCAAATATATACCTAATGATACTTTGTAGAAAAACAAAAAATTCTTGGTGTTTGTATTCAATCAATGTTATAACTTACAACATACAAAATAATGGGTATAACGAAAAAAATTAGTTGATCGTTGGGTTAATGAAGTTTAGCCATTAGAAGAAACATGAAGCAAGATACAGCAATCCCAGTAGACGTACTCATGCGATCCGCAGGAGAGAGATTATGGGCACCAACCGAGTACACATTCCCAGATTCCTCATCTTTCACTTTGATGCTTGAAGATCCTAAATTGGAATTAAAAAAACTGATCAATAGAAACTCAAGATTCATTCATTTGGGCGCTTTTAATCCATTTATAGAAGCAAGACATGTTGCAGAGCATGATTAGTGAAGTGTCATAACAAATATGGCAAGTATCACACTGCTGTAAGAAGTAAAAGAGCATTAACGAAGGGAGTGTCCTTACAATTGTAGTCCGTCGATCCAATTGTCTTCTTTTCCAAATCGTATGTCACCAAATTTATCTGTCAATACAAGATCTGCACCAAAAAGTACGCAAAGTTTCATCATATCCTTTCGAGGCCAAATTTAAAAAGTAATATTTAAACTTTGCATGTCCTGTACTAATGGTCGTAAATAGCTCTTATTTGCATGTAGACTAGGAGCAAGCCAAAATAAAAGGAACATAAAACTAGCATATGATTAACCGCATACATACAGTAGACCCACCAGGTATTCAGTGGCTGCAAAAGGTTGTAAAAATCGCTAGGCGCTAGCTAGGAGGCCGGGTACCGCCTAGCGATTAATCGGTTAGGTGGGGATTAATAGAGGATTAATCGGATTGGATTTTTTATATATAAAATAATACGTTTAATCCCCGCCTAGCGCCTAGGCGCCGATTAATCGGCCGCCTAGACCGATTTTTCAACACTGTGCAAGCAAGATGTGTTTACATGAACATTTTACCAAAAATACCTCTGAATTATTACATTGCCCCATTATGCAATAGACCACTTAATTAGAGCTGATTAACTGATTCTCTACATCAAAACACACTCCGAATCATGAGTAGAAGAAATACAGAAATAAGACTCATGGCTCACCTCCCAGCAGAGTTATTTTTTTTCCCTGCGATTGCAAGTCGCTGTCCTGAAAACCGACACACTAGTCTTGATCCTGAGAGAAAAGGACATGAAAAAAATTTAGAAAGTGCCGTAAGCAACCAAAAAAGGTAAGGGGAAGGAATATCTCTAATACGTACCTCAACTTCAAAGAGGTATTGACTAGGACGTTGAAAGATGGGCACATCACGATTCAGGGTAACAGCTTCGGTTTGATATGGGGCACTTTTAGCACGGAAAAGTTGCCAGGTTAGGTTCTGTTTGAGTAACCAGCTAGCACTTCTATTTCCATTTTTTGTATACGAGTCATTTGATAAAGATAATAATGAAAAATATATTAGGACGACCATGTTCCCCTTCTAGCTCAACTTTTAAATTTGACCCATTAGAGATGAAACACAACCCAAACAGACCCATCGTTAAAATTGAACACAGCCCAAAAGTACATGTGAGTCTATAGATCCTAGTCCCTAATCAAGATGTCACTCTTCTGAATTTTTAATCGTATTCAAGATTCTCTGTTTTCGATTATCTAATAAATCACTTAATGAAAGTAGATTATCTTTCCATTCATTTCAAAAATTCCATGATCCCTTCCCGAACCAAACATGAATCTTTCAATTCATTTGGCTCTCACGCTCAATGTGAATAACCTATCTTTATTGTTAATGTAATTGAGCTATCCTATACTTCTCTTGTCATATTTCAAATATGAAATCTCATAAATATCAAAACTAATCCAGACAAAATCGGTCAATGCCCAAATCAAGAAAACAACTGAGAAGACAGCTTATAATCTTGGAGCATTAAATATAAGACCAGTTAAAGAAACACTGACTTTTCCAAAGTCACCTTGTAGCTCGTAAAAACTGTGCTCAACGAGTGACTTCTTATATTAGGTTGGTGCAGAATCCAAATTCTGGTCCAGCGAAGATATGTTTGAGAAACATAAGACTAAAAAGATCTCACCAAATTAAGTCAATGCAAACTGAAATATTAGGAAGGGCAATTTGGTCCTGTTTTGTCATTCTTGTTCGCGGTTTAAGAACAGGGTCCGTTTAGACTAAAGCTAAACTTATTTTAAAAATTTAACGGCATCAGAAAGGGGCCGGGACAGTTGGGTTACCGACTAAACATTTGTTCGAAGTCCTTAAATTCTATCAAGATCTCTGTAATGTACTGAACTAATCACATAAAACTATTCTGTTGAAAAATCAATTTCATGGAATGCAAGGTAGTCAATACTTTCAATGCAAATCCATTATTTTCTTTATGTGGATATATACATATGTTTAAAATTGCCATTTATCATAATATTATTAGCCCAATTTTTGTATTAACTATTAGACAGTGCTACATATTATTAGAGAATTTATATTTATTCATAATAGTGTAATGTCTAAAGTACTATGTAGTCGGCAGAGAATTTCGAAGTTTGACAAAGTAAGAAATAGAACATACTCCAAGATCGATTTTCTTAGGGACTTTTGAAACATCCAGCACAATTCCACCAATAAGAAGGTCACTCCTGTATCAACCTGACCGTGATAATCCTTTGGTGGGTAGTACTCAATTGAATATTGGGATAATACAGGACTATATAGCAAAAACATCATGTAAACTAATATACACTTTCATTCATGTGTCTAGTAAATATTACCGTTATAACAAATAATCATGAATATCTCGCCTTTTGGAACTATGGGTTGTTTCTCATTGTTATAAGATCACAAATAGACACAAGGATCGCAACAGGACAGACTATGGCTATGGAAAGTTAAAATGTAAGCACATATAAGAACACAAGATTCTATGAGTTACGGGTCCAAACTGGTCAAGAAGTGAGCTTATGTCCATGGCTGCATCTAGTGTCGATCTTTTACTATCCTCGATAAATATGTTGTTGTTTTTCAAATTAGGAACTAAACAAAGATATCCATATAAGCCAGACCATGAGCCTAATTTCACTTTGGATAACCCTACCCCGCCCATACCATCGCCCAAAAACACTGCTAATTCCCTACAATTCATTCACACTAATGATGTTTCTAGTCTATCATCGGATATAGTATGCAATGTTTCAGGAGTAATGGTAAGTGCGGCATTATCAGTACATCGACGCCATTACTAAGATCGTGGAGAATCTTTGTAACATAATCACCGTGTTGTTAGTTTGATTTAATTATATTCCTTAATATAAAACGAATACCAAAGACCGATAGTTTTAGAATTTATAAATATTTGTACTTCAAGTCTACACTTCTAAGGATATTTTTGATGCCAAAAAAAGAGTTCTTCTTTAGACAATTCGCAATGATCAGTTTCATGTTAAACCTTCACACCAGGTGATAAATGGAGATTTTATTTAACCATTTTCCAGAGTTAAAACTAAGAGATTTGCAAGTTCAATTTCTCGAAACAGGAAAAACCTTCACCAAGGTTAGTTGACTTTTAGAGCCTGTGTAATCTAAATCTATGGGTCACTTAAAGAACTCTATAAAGGAAATCACATCTTAACGCTATATGCAATCAAATGATACATTTTTTATCTCAAACTCAATCACGGTCATAAGAGACAGTTGCACTATCATCAACATATAAAGACACACTAAATAGACTGGCATTTGATAATTCTTAAAACAAAATCTAATATTTCGAGATAAAGAAAGAAAAAATAGAACTAAACGCTGCAGACGTTGGCGTACTCGTAACCGCACAATGAGGAGGTCAGCCGGCAGACAAAACCTTCCATGTCTATCGTAATCAAGAACCTTAAATTCGCTCAACGTCCTTTTACTCCCACACGCCTAATCTTATGTTGCACATGAAAAACCGCTAGATCCTTAAAAAAACAATTCACTAAACAAAACAACCCAATACTTTTTTTTTTAGAAAGGCAACATTAATATAAACACAACAAACAAAAAACAATACAACCAAAGGCATCCGACAAAATATTCGAGACGATTATAGAGAGACGGACCCAAATAAAAGAAGAGGGCGATACAACAACAAGAACAGACTCAAAAAAAGAAAAAAAGATACCCCGCCACATTAGCACCAAAAAGGCCACAACCACTTTCCACACCAATTAAAAAAACTAAGACATGTCCTACCAGGAAGGAAAATGGAAGCAAAATAACTTATATATATTGGGCAAGAAAATGACGGACCAGTAACTAAAATGAAAACATATATATATACCCCCCCGCCCCACCCCCCCCCCCCCTATAACAACAACCTCCCCCCCCAATCCCTCCCTAAATATATAGAAATATATATATTTTATCACAATTTATTTTATATAATATAATATAATTTATATATTTTTTTTATTTACATAACCCAACATAACCGACGTGTAGAATACCGTGATGAAATGAGCTGGACCTCTGATCCAGGATATAAAAATGAAAAAAAAACCCATCGAGATACTAAACCTGGACTGGAACAGGCTACAAAGATAGCCATTTGCTGACCACACGGCAGGAAATCAAACTAACTTCTGTGGCATTTTATGGATTATCCAAACCAACACTGACAATTCTATTCTTTGTATTTATTTGATTTCGCACTTACCACTCATAGCTTTTTACATTGGATGTGCATGAAAAAATTTTATGGTACTGACACTTTTTTACCAAATACTCGATCATTTCCTTTCTTTCCAAATTGTAGTAGCGAGATGTCCAATATGACCGCTTGCCAAAACACAAGAAATGTTACTAGGGCCGTTAACGTTCCCCATTGGAGAAAAAATTCACCAATGAAAAATAGAATTAGAACGCCCCCCATCTGTGTCACCAATTTAAAGACTTTATTCCCTCACGCTCATAGCTATAGTCACAAGTGAAAGCTATGGGCAATGAATTCGACCGCATTATACTAACTTGGGCAAAGAACCGGAATCCAAGTCGATACTCTTTTATCGAGCTCCTCAGTACCGGAAGTCATCTCCCATAACTAAACACAACCTTTATCAGATCTTCTTCCACAACTAGCTTTTATAACTACAATTAACAAACTTTGTAACTAAAAAAGAAATTTCCAATATGGGTATCTTGAAAGATAGCTATAATCAGTCGATATACCTTTAAATCCTAACCTCAATGTGTTCACAGCTAATGGTAGAAGTACCAAATTTGACTTGATTATTACCTTGGTGGGTGATTGACAAAGTTTTCCAAATTTATTTTGTCGTGTTTCACATGAAAAATTCTTTCATACTCTTTTCTAGGCAAAGCATTATAAATAACCATTTTAGCTTCATTATTTTTCGCAAGTCTCTTTTTAAGATCATCGATTTGTTTTTCAAAAGGGATAACCTCATCTAATTTGGTTTTTGGATTTTGAATAATGGGTTGAAAATCACCGTTGGTAATAACATTCCAAAGATCTAGATCTTTTGATTTAACATATGTCTCGAATCTATTTTTCTAATAAATAAACTATCACTTTCAAAAAGTGGTGGTCTTTGCATGGACTTCCCTTCTAGATATTTGTCGGAATCTATAGATTGATCCAAGCTTTAAAATACAACATATTTTAAAAAATTTGAGTAACCAGGCTCTGATACCAATTGTGGAAACTAGAAGGGGGGTTGAATAGTTTACAGATTTGTTTTACGTTTTAAAAGATTGCTTTCAAAATTCTTAGATTCGAGTAGTATGTTCAACTAATCAATATGAATAAACAAAGTAAATATTTAGACTAATAGTAAATAACAAACACAACAATATAAAGAAATGAGAGAAGGAACAATCAAACCAAGACACCAAGATTTATGGTGGTTCGGCTATGAAGCTCTTCTTCGCCTTACTCTACTCCTCGAGTATCCTACTCGAGATTCACTATGTCAACAAGCTCCCTTTAGGCGGAGAAAACCGTTTACACGTCGCTTATGTTATTTTTCGACACTAAGCTAAATGTCGAGTCTTAATCTTAGCTAGAACCAATCGACCACTTCACAATTACTACACAATCACAAGACCTACACTATCGAATTTACACACTATCTAAATCATACAAATACACAAGATAATTACAATAGAGATTTGGTACTTAGAAGAAGAGAGGAGAGATCACTCAATAATAATTCGTTTCTTGGCGAATACGAATGTTCTTCTCTTGCACTTGAATGAGAAAAGAGAGATGAGAAGAAGAAATTAGATAACTTGAAACAAGATCTAAGAATGTTAGTGATCAAGAGATTTAGAGAGAGAAAGAAGATTTTTAGAGAGAGAAAGTTATCTAAAAATTTCATGCTAAGAGGTACGTTTTTCTGCAAGGAATGAAGCAGTATTTATAGGCATGAAAACCCAACGGTCATTGGGGGCGGTCCTGGCGGTCCTAGATATATCTGGGGGCCGCCCAACAGACTATGCTCCTGTTTTTGTCTTTTTGTGGGGAATGTTGTATCTGGTATGGAACCTTCCATTTTGGGGGGAAATTTGAATTTCAAATTTTAAGTTTTTAATAAACCTTTTCTTTTAATAAGAAAATATATTGCATAATTAATTTTATGAAATTCTTTTGTAAAAATGTGATGGATAAGAGAAAAATATTTTCTTGATCACTAATCATCCTTAATGATTTGTTTGTTCATACCTTTAGTGATTACTAATCTTAGAAATGAAATTTTACGATTAATAATTTGTAAACGTTTAATTTTATCGTAAACATTTTTACATTTTGTTATTATCAAAACGTTAAGAGGTCAAAAAATATAAATAACGTTTTAGACATTATTTGTATTAACAGAATGATATGTCGCCTCGAGATAAGCACTCATTGCACTATATAAATAAGCCAACGTTTTAATTGGGTTAATCATGGTTAATACAGTTTTCTATTATTTGGCCAGACCGCACTTCTATCTTTTTTCTATCTGCTTGCGTGTGTTATTGTGTTTTAAATTGATCTAAGTTACCACAAAACCTGTACCAGTCTCTCAGACTAAAAACCCTCCTTATTAGTTAGGATTAAGATTAACATAGGTTTAACATAGAATATAATTAACATAGTTTAAATTAACTTAGTTTAGTTAAATAAAATATTAATAGAATAAAAAATTTCATTCTCACTCTTAGTGATCGACACCCTGCTTACCAACGAAACTACATCTGATCGGGTACACTACATGTTAAAGTGTTGTTTTAGGTAAAGTCGGCAAAATATAAATGTAAAACTTGATAAATAAATTACCTACGCACAAAGACACATTAACAAGTCATGCAAAGGTTATTCGTTTCTACAATTGTCAAGGTGAAGGTCACATGGAAAGACAGTGTACTAAACCCAAAT
>BQNB010058914.1:0-37556 GCA_026074375.1 Tanacetum coccineum
CAATGGTGCAGACCTCCAATGTCTAAAAGCCTCACTATGTCGAAGCTCAATTTAAAAAGAAGCATTTTATATGCCAAATAGTATTCCACGCCCTAAAGGTATATGATCAAGATCACCTATTGACATTCCGACATGGTATATATCCATTTGTTCGGGACCTCCGAATCTAGTAAGCGCTACTTACCCAAATAGGGATAATTACTCCTAATAGATCTATTTACAACATTCACGCTCACTTAACCAATACGGTCGGTTAAGCAATTGACGGTTCATGGTAATTCGGGCATTAGTGGTCTATTCTCTACTTAGGCAACACGTAATCAGGAAAAGGAAAGGTAAAGTAACTGTGTCCATAGTTTGAAAACAAGCAATGTTTCTCACCCCAAAATAATAAAGTAAAAGTAGTAAAACATGGGGCTATGAACTCACCTTAGCAAAATGAGCAAATGATAATCACGCAAGTAAAAGATGATATAGAAATCTAGCCGCGACCTAGAATAATAACGTCTCTCAGAAACACGAAAAGTATGCCAAGAAATGCACAATATGTTCATCACCAAAATACATCTATGTGCGTTTGCTTTAGTTTGATTATCAAATTATGACGAAATAAAATCATATAGTTCTTCGTTAAGTTTCGGTGTTTAACCAAAAATTACTATTTTTAGAAAGTTTATATTTTAGGAAAGTTTTTAGTTTTAGGACGTTATTACCGTCCCCTACATTTGTTAAGTTTCCATAATTCAAAACGCACTAACTAGCCTTGATTACTTAACTTCTAAGTCCGTTCCGCTAAATTCTTACCAAACTTACTATTTTTAGTAACTTTCTCGCTTTTCCCAAAATATGTTAACGACGTCTTTAAATGATACTAATCAATAGGTATGTGTTACTATATGTTTCGCTAGTGTTTAGAAAGTCCAAAAATGTCCGAAAACTCATTTTACTATTCACATCAGCACACTATTCATCCGGTTTTGTTGAAAAATATTTCAAGTTTTATTTGGCTATAACTTTGTCGTTTTAAATCCAATTTTAATGTGCGATATATGAAAAACTATCTACTCAAAACGAGCTCTCCAAAAACTACTTTTACGCCTATTGAAAATATTTTTAGGTCGACCAAAACCCCAAAACAAATTTGGGACAACAAACACTTTTTGCCAAAAACTCAACCAAAATCCACCCAAACTTCAAAATAGTGCCTAATCTAGCCTAATCTCCATTCACAACTAATCCACAACAAAACCACACCTAAATATAACATAATCCCTCCATTTCTATTGTTGCAACACTCATCAACTCTCATCTCACCAAGAACATAATATTTAACTAGTAAAATAAAGTAATATCATTATTTATGAAATTTTGTCTTTAAAATCTTTAAAAAATTAAAACACAACATATGGATGTATGGATCTTGAACATATAAGAAGGAATATAAGTAAATCACAAAAAGTAGTTAGGGTTTGCTTATAAAAGATGATGAACAAGATGAAACACAAGAAATCTTGAAAGAAAAGTAGTAGATCTTGAAAACCCAAGTATAAACTCAAAACCCTAACTCTTGAATCTTTAAAGTAAACTTGAAATCAAAGAAAACCTTCTTGGAATAACCTTGGATCTTGATAAAATGGAGTATGAAGTGTGTAAATCTTGATAGATATCAAAAATATGAAGTGTGTGTGAGTTTGTGTGTGCCATGGCTAAGAGGAAGGAAAAAGAGAGAAGAAAATTGTTGGTGGCTTGTGAAATGAATTAGAAACCCTAAGTTGTGAGAATGCAAGGTATTTATAGGCCAAGGAAGATTTAGGGTTACATGGTTTTAAGTATTAAGTGACCAACACACACAAAAGGTGTGTGGGTTTGTTTGCTCGGCCGAACAAAGCCACAAGGACCACATGGTTCATTTTTTTGAGTCTTTGTGCATTATACTTGGTCTTAGATTTGAATTTCAAGTCAAGGTTGCATGAGTCTAACAAAAGGTCACATGTTTTAGTCAAATGGGGTTACTTGTGCATGAATGGGACTTCTTCATGTGTCACTTTCACCCACATGCATAGGAAATTCAAGAAAATATGCCATTTATTTAATTTTCAAGACTTAAAGTGTATTTGGCTTGGGTTTGGGCATTTAATATATAGAGGGGGAGGGATATGAACAAAAATTTTCACTTAAGAATATGAGATGGACGATAACTAAAGTTTACACTAAAAGATTTCGAGTTTCTGAGGTTCCGTTAGGTCAAAAACGCGAAAAACGGAATTTAAACAGTAAAGCGTAAAAATAAATATCAGGAGTGATCATAAACTACGAAACACTTAGAAAATATAAAATAACTCATATAATATCTAAACTAATGAATATCCGATGCCGGAACGCGTCCGATGACGTTTTTCAGATTTACGCGGGTTTACTTCCCGGTAAACCCCCAGATTCAAACGTAACGTATAAAAGTCAAAAATAATTATCGAAAAAGTTTAAAATATTGACCTGAAAATCTCGGGGTATGACAATAACCCTTTCAGACCGATGCTACAACCGGTCTAAATAACGTGTCTAAGGTCTGCATAACAACCTTTTGAACCCTCAGAGTGACCGGTCTAAAAGTGATATTTAACCGGTCTAAAAGGCACTTTCTATAGTAGTGGAAAAACCTACAAAATCATATGCATCTTCCCTTCTATTTATCATCCTAATTTAAAATGTATGACTATAAATTTTTCTCAACCTCTCATTTTAGTGTTTCTTTTCATCAGATACATTCTTAATATAATATAATCTAAATGCATTAAATTACAGAAAAGTTTAATAGCTACAATATCATTTATGTAACACAAGTTTGAAATGGATGATAAATATGGTTTAAAAGTTATACATCCTCTTATTTTGTTTATAAACATTTTCAGAAATCATCGCAACGAATGCCCTTAATTTTTTTTTGAACATAGAAATTCCCTTAAATAGATCACTACAGTAGGTTAAGATGATTTTCACATTCTAATATCACTGTTTGGTACCAACGTACTTGTAGGTGATTGATAATTTTAGTTTCTTATTGGCACTTTAATATAATTTTGTTGCCACCTTTAATTTAGATTGATTATCTTAGGCTAGTGGGAGTGATGGGTGAGCCCCATCCGTGATTTGCTTTGCTCACGGGCCAAGCCCGAAATTCCTTCAAACCTCACGCGTGAGGTGGTAAAAAAATGGGATGAATGGTGACCTACTCACCTAGCGTGAGCATTAAAAAGAAGTGGGCTATTTTTTTCTTTTAATGTTTTTTATTTAGTATGTGAGTGTGTGTGGGGTATTTAGTGGGATATATTTTGTATAAAATAGATATTTTAATAAAAGGTGATGTGTAGTGACCAAAACACTTGAATGATAAAGTATGGTGAGAAGAGAGAGAAAGCTGAAGTGGCGCTAGATAGAGCTGAAGTGGATGATGAGGCTTGGTGACCACTACCACTGGCTTTAGTGATTGATAATTTTGTTGCTACTTTAATGAAAGGGAGTAATAAACTAATAATGCATGCATGGTGAGAAACCATGAATATTGAAATGCCTTGCAAGGTACTCAACTGAAAGCATACATATATAATTATGTATGTGTATAAAAAAGTGGAAGAATGTGGTAGAGGTGGCAGATGTGTATAGTAGTAGACAATGATCAGTTGGTGGTGAGAATGGGATTGCTTCTAACCCACTCTAAATATATATGTCTTTTTTTGAACTTACTCAATATATATGTCTAGTTAATGTTTAATTATATATATAATAGTAAGAATAATTTGGTGGATTAATGTTTTGTTTGATCTAAGGGAGTAGTAATCTTCTTAATTAAATGGACCCCTTTGCAAACACTACTTGAGGTGGTGATGGTAGTAGTGGTGCTTTTCAAATCATCTTCACATTTTTATAACCATATTGGTCCCTTTTTTCGAAAGTATAGGTTTGGTTCTGTGAAGGTTGTATATCTATTGAAATGGGCCATCATCATATTACTAATCTAATATTTACATCCAAATAATTGATGCATGCACTTGTGTTTTGTAATTGTAACAAAAGTGCTAAATTTAACCACTTGTCCATTTCAAATAGGAGATCAGTCAAGTTTAGTATTTTTAATTTTCATGATGCTGCTATAATGAAGTGAAATGTCAACCTAAAGAAATAATGAGTTGTTAAGTTGATATCTGCACCGTATGTTCATTCAGTAATTGGAAATTCTATGATAATGGTTTTAAATCCGTACCGGTGGATTTAAAATTGTTTGTGAAGAATATGGATGTTTGTAATAATTGATAGATGGAAAATAAAATAAAAAAGATTAGGCATGATGAGTGGATGCAATCAATCACACCCTACATCTCCATCAAACAATCTTTCCATCCAACCTTACACTACCAATTTTTTCTCGATCATTTTTATTAAATAAAGAGTTTTCTAACAACAACTCTATGGGTTGTTTGTGATTAAGCTTACCATATTTGAAAATTCAACATTTAATTAACATCAATCATTCCATGTTTAACAACACTTTCTATAATTCTAATCATGAAATATGTATAAATATGAAAATCACGAGTTCATTAAATGTTATTTATATAATTATGGTAAGCTTAATCACCACCCATAGGGTTGTGGTTAGCAAAACACTTAAATAAAGAGTTTTGCTATATCCACAAACATGTGTTGTTTATGTGTGATTGGCCAAATCAAAGAGAACTGAGAGAAAGTGTATCAAAATACACCAATCAAAACATCACAACACATGTTTGTGGATGTTTGTTTATGGATGTAGCAAAACTCTAAATAAATTATGAAAAATAGAACATATCCTCCTCGCAATTTTCTTAGAACCGGATTGATATATGACTTTTTACTCATCAAAAAATCTACAAAATAATTAATTATACTAGCATCTAGTCATATACTTCCTCCGTTTTTAAATAGGTGTCCACTATTGACTTTTGAAGTCATTCTTTTGCAACTTTGACCTTAATTATTTCTTTTTGTGTTATATAATACTTGATGCAAAATATATGAACAGATTGGGTTTTAAATGTATTTTCATTGATATAGTTTTCATTAAGTATATAACATAAACAAAATAATTTAAGGTCAAAGTTGATGGAAAATGACTCTAAAAGTCAACAGTGAACACTTATTTAGGAACGGAGGAAGTAAATATTAATCGATGCATGTGAAGCATTCCTAACTCTTTGTTGGCTACAGTTGATAGATTATATGATGATTGTTTATGTATGTTAAGTTCTTATTCTCTATAACGAGGATATACACCCGCGCTCCGCTGCGGGACGATTAACGGGCGTCGTTTAACCCAGAGGGCTATCTTTGTAAATTGAAAAAAATAATAATAATGAACTCTTCATTTTAATGGGCATCTATCGTCAGTTGTTTTAGAGTACCATAACTTGAATCAGATTATATCATGGGAGGATGTTGTTGATAGTTCTTTTAAAAGGAGCAGTACAAAAGTAGTCGTCACTTCTTCAAAGATGAGCTTGCATGCAGCAGTGATGGAACCTTCTGCAAAAGGGAAAATCAATGTTGTGGTTATGAGAAAACTGGCAAATTTACCTACGAATGGATTGATTTAGGTCGTCTTGTATCACAAACGGGGCAAATAAATATGATGGCTAGAAGGGGAGCAAATCAAATTGGCTGAAAACTACCAGAATTCTACTCAGCATACCTTTTAAAAATCATTAACAGTGTTGCTTTGATTATATAGTTTTTGTCATCATAACAAACATGTGGAATATGTATCTAAACATTTTTTAATATGGACAAAAAAGGTTTGAGAGTCAACTGACCAAAACTGTTTAGACCTATATAAAAAATAACTATTTACAATCTGAACCTGTTTGACCTTTTAATGAACCCGCCTCACCTGTCATCGTGCCACATCTAAACTCAACCCAAGTTCAAGGAGATACCTTTGCGATCCAGGCTTGCACCATAAATTGTGGGCGGACACTTCATCTACAAACCTTGGACTTGCTCTTTTCTGCTAATTCCACTCGGCAAACTATTTCGGCTTCAGCTCCATGAAAGAGAGTCACCGCATCAAAAACCTGCACAACTAAAAGTCAGAGGAAGACTTTCAAGATGTCATAAGTTATCCAAATAATTTAGTACGTCTTATATATGTATATATCAGTACATATACGAAGTGCGACAAGAAATGAAGGATAATGGCTTGAAAGAGATGATTTAAAAGTAGTGAAACCTGTACTTTCAAATGATAAAGCTTGTATAGTTATTTTACGAAATTCAGTAGGTTATTATTAAGTTGCATCATAATCCCTAGACTTAGAGAAGGACCTCCGAAGTTTAGTAATATTCCTAGATGCTTTATCAATGGCGATGACATCACCACTTTGCAAGACCATTTGGATTACCAACAACGCGCCCTCGAGCATCAGGTTATTGACAGTCAAGATATGCTACATTGTACTACATATAGTCAAATATTTATTGGGTATTCGGGTGTCTAGGCATTGCATTATATATCTGAGTACTATTTGTTTATTGCGTTTTCAAGTCACAGTCTCACACACAGTCAGTTTCTAGTGTTTGGGTAAACTAAAAATGGTTCGATAAACTCTTAAGGGTCAAATCTCAATTGTTAACCTTTATTGATAAAAAGTTGCAAATAGTAAGACAAAAAATGGTTCTACTTTTCTTTATCACATAATTACTTCAAAAATGCAATGTCGCACACCCCTTTGGGACGCAATATCCTCTTTAAAGGTTACTTGAAGGGGTGTTTAGGTAAAAGCTTATTTTGGCAGCTTATTGCTAATAGCATTCTCAGAACACAAAAACTCGAGGTGCTTAGCTAAAAGAGCTTATTGAGCTCATAAGCATAAGTTCTAAATGCAAGTATTTTAGCAAAATAATATAGCATAGATTAGTTCATTAGGAGCTTAAAAAGAACATTACATTGGTGTAAAGAGTATAAAGACTTGCCCCTTTTAACCCATCTACCGATATTTCCTTCACAATAACACAGCTAGACCTTCCAATATCTACAAGCAAACGTCTATACAAAGACCTGAAAAACAAACACACAAAATTCCAATATAAAAAAACTACTAATCACGCATAACTATCGGCCCGATAAACACATATAAAAAATAATTCATACCTGTTGGGAAGTGTAGACCATGAGAAAGCAGCTGCAGCTTCATTATCCGAATAATCCCAAATATTACCCGAATCATTTTTACTCAAATCAACAGGCTTATAACCAAAGTTAGGACTTGGGTCGTTCAACTGCATACATAGCTGCAAATAAGACGACTTCCTTACCCTATCCTTCACATGGCTTTGAGCTGCATTTTTTTCACATAAAGCACGATGTCAGATCAAACACTTCAATTAAAAACTAATATGATTTGGTTTCAATAGACATATTTGATAACGACCTAAATTCCTACATTTCCGAAACAACAAAGATGATTAATATATTAATTTTATACTAATCCTAGGCTTACAACTTTTAATGATCATATATGGTGTAGTTTTATTGAGGTATAACAACTTTATGATATCATTACCAAAATTATATATGTTGTCAATTTGGTTGGCCTCACTAAAGCCTGTAAAACTTGTTTGTCAGACTTGTAAATTACCAATAAGTCTTTGTTGGTCTAGACATACATTCTTATGCTTGGAAATTATAAAAAAACCGTGTATTTACAACCCGAGCAAGGAAAAAAAACAATGACTGAAGCTTCAATGTATGAAACGACCATAGCAAGTGTATGCACATGATGCATACACACATAAAGAAAGTGTGAGTGAGCTTCTAGCTATTAGGTATGGTCACCATGATAGTAGTCTAATAGTCGGGAGCATGCAACTCTATAGAGAAATTAAAACGTTTATGTCGCAACTCGCGAACACATGTTTTTTTGTATGGGTGATTTACTATTTTACCAGGCCCATGAACTAACAAAGTGATAAGCTACCATACATTTACTTTAGAATGAAATCAAGCAAATAAGTAGTTCTATATAAACACTTAAATAGTTAATGCTCCTTACCTGCGTAAAAATAAGCACAGTAGCACCTGAATCCGGCTCAATTTTAGCCCATACTTATATGACCAGTTAACCACAGAACATATGAAGATCTTTAATCAATCATGTTTGTTACAGTGATTAGTTATTTAATCTCTATTAAGTATTCACATCTCTAACTCTTGCAAGTTAAGTATATCATTCTTTAAGGCCAACGTCTCCTGAAATGCAAGATGAAACGGATTGGGTTTACCTGAAACTTCTGGTCCAAACGCTTAAAAGCACCAAGCAACTCTCGCTTTGTTGTACATGCTCTACTACTTTGCGCATCTTTATTTTAAACTGTTAAGTCTTTTGATGTATGATGACTTAATGGTCAGAATTAATGTTATTCTTTTCTTCATACAACACATATTTTTTCCCTTCACAGTGGAAAGATAGCACGTGGTTAAAATCCTCGCTAATTTTCCCAACAGTGCTCACGGCTAAACAAATAGATGAGTGAAACGGGTTAAAATCCTTGCTAATCTTCCCAACAGTGCTCACGGCTATTTCACTCATCAATTTGTTCCTATTTGAGCAAAACTTATTAACCTAACCCGAAAGAGATGAAAAAACAAAACCCAAATTGACCCATCCACAATTGTAAGTGGGTCAAAACTGCAATAAATAACATATAAAGACAGAAGCTCCTCACCCCTTCATCAACTGCAATTGGCCTCCCAAGACGATCCAACTCTGCATCCATTTCTTCAACTTGGGTTCATCGAACTTCTGTAATCGAGAGCGTGTTACTATGTCCAAGGGCTGTAAACAATTATAGCCAAAGTTATCTAAAGGAAATTTCTAATGGCAAAACATGGAAAAAGGTATCGTTGTCTAAATATTTATAATATAACCAAATATGTAAGTAAATCATCGACATCAATACAGGTTTGGTATCTTAGCTCTTTCTGAACATCAAAAAGTTTATACACAATGAAATATGAATGTGTGTATACTTTATAAAACTTAAGAAGAAAGAAAAAAGTACAACTTTGTAGAACTTTTGCTTACGAATACCACATTATTTTTCTTCTATCTTGTCAATCTGTCAAAGTTGATAAAGACAAATCAACTTGTCCCATTCAGTTTTGTATACTTTAGATATGAAAATATAGCCACGAAAGGCATATAAATCTAAAAGAAAACAACTGTTTTTTTGGAAAAGTCAATTGGTTTTGAGAAGTCTCGATTTACCGGATATAGCATTTTTAGTCCAATAATTTTGTACAAAAAATCATTTGAATGTAATCAGATTTTGGGGATGGTATAGGCATAACTCTTCTCTATGTGTGGTATTGAAAATTTAATGCACCATTGTAATACTTGTAGACACAATTCCTAGCCCGCATTAAATAGTTGTAAATCTACGACCCGATTTTTTTTAACATAAAGCAAATGTTTACTAACTTTAATCTTAGCGAATATCGCGCAAAAGTAGGCTTCTACCACTGCTTTTTATAAGCCCGGCCACACTCTTTCCCGAGTACCATATCCCCTAAACCCGTTCGAGCAATATTGGTGCAAACAAACCATCTGCACAAAGTTTCAGCTCTACAGGAGGAGTCCGAATAAAAAAACACCCATAAATAAGCTCTTTCACTATTCTCACTTCTGATATCTCCAGGTCTTGTCACCAAAAAACTTCCCCGATTGACAGAACATGATCATCCTGCTTACAGCCAACTTGCAGTGGATGTGACAACTTGCAGTGGATGTGACAATGTTCGAGCATGCTTTTCCCTCGGAATATACAAGTCTGTCAATATATACCCAATGTGTGTCTAAAACAGACCGCCAACAGTTTTAAATTCGGTGTGACTAACAATTAATAGTAGATAAAGGGTATTGTTATTACCTAATGTTGCATATCCGTATCCAGAACCGGCATTTGTCTAGCATCTCCTATACCAAAGTGAGAAATTATAGAATTTATCAGCAAACATTTCAACAATTAAGAAACACCTTAAACAAAGCCACAACTTTAACATTTTCAATGGCTCAATTATAATTACAAAATCAGATACATATTAGCTGTACTAAGGTCTGAACTTTTCTCAACTAAAGTAACTACCCAACTTTTCACCTTTTTATAGGCCGCTGCATCATATGCGTAAATACAGAAACTGTGGGAAAATCTCTTTGGTATAACATATACTAACCTATATATGGCGTACTGATAATACTTGAAAGTGTGAGAAAGTACTATTTTTGCCACTCCTTATACTCTTTTCCAACTAAAATACAAAAGGCTGTATGACATCGAGATGTCGCCAATGACTATTAACTTGTAGAAGACTCATCTTCTATATTAGGCCTTGATGACTAATGAAAAAAAATAATGACTACTGAACCATGTTTAAAACCAAATAATGTTTTCAAGTTCATATATTCCGTATTAGTTAATTAGACTTTAAGTCACTTGATAAATACCTATTTGTATGAAATAGATTAATTTGGTTTAATTTGTACAATTTTGGGTAAACTGGTATAAACAACTTGTAAATTATCAGCAACATTTCATCAAACACATTAAATGCATAGTCTAAAATCTTAATCATCACAAAAAAGCAAACCCGCCTCAAACACACAAATATAACTTAACCAAACTATTACAAACACAATCTTCAAAACACTAACACATGCGGCATGAAAAATTCCAAATGGAAAAAATTCAAAACTAAAAAAACTGCTAATACCTCTAATAAAACATACCTTCAATCTTTAACCACTTGTAAGCGAAACCAACAATCGTGACCCTATTTCAAAACCACTGAAACAAAACCAACACATTTTTTTTAATAACAAAACCTATGCTACTAAACATTCAATCAAAATCACCACAAAGTTTTTACTCAAATTGATAATTTAATTAAGGTTAATAAACTCACATAATTGACTTGATTTAGGCATGGAATCCAATCATTGCTGCTTTTTTTGGTTCTGGTTTGTGGAAATCAATCGTTTCTGGTTTGTGGGTTTAATTTTGAGAATACTGTGTGTGTGTGTGAAGCGGTTTTGTGTATGTAGAGTGATGACTCATTCTTGTGAGTTGAGGTGGGATGAACAACACGTGTATGGAGAAAGCATAAAGACGGGTAACATTTACGGTCGGTCGGGTCAGCCTAAAAGATGCCTAAACTACACACACAACGGGTCGGATAAAATAGATTAGGCCCGACTTTATTTTTTAATAATATTTTTAATAATAAAATAATCCAACATTCCCACTGATTATCATCAACGAGGTTTGTAACCCACGCTTCGCAGCGAAGCGCGGGTTTTTTAAAATTATGGCAGTTTTCATTGACGAATTGTGTGATGGGGTAGTTATGTTATGATACTAAAAGTGTACTTTAATGCATATAAGTACCAACCTTATAAATCCTTCCACCTGTATGTAAAATTCTATCTTGAGTTTGTAACTAATAAATGCAAATGCTGTTACAGTTTATGAAGTATTGGAAAACTGTCCATGTTAGGAAGAAATTGAAATTGAAAGCTAGACGTCTATCAAAAGGATTTATATGCTTGTAAGATTCCTAGAAACTTACTGACTTAGTTTACAGTGAATTTTTACAACTGAGAGTCTTTTGTATCTTCATTTTTCCTGCAAAGGAGACAATCTCTTCTTGCTTTGAACCATCCTTAAAATATGCATCATATTCCGTCATTTTTCTGATGATGAAGGTTTACACGTCCCTTTTTCTTTTGTTTTCTCATCTGCCATCTGTCCCTCTTAAAACAGAATTTTGTGCAATGTATTATCCTACATAATCATGCACACCAAACAATAAGTAAAAACCATAAGGGTTCGCTTTTTTGATTATTTCGAATAGGATATCTATTACATGATTTCAATCATATATCACAATTGGGCATATAAAGATTTATTACAGTCGTTATATAAAAGTTCATAAAAAGTCTTATTAGATTCTGAAAATTTTTCATTTTCCTAAAATCGATTCTCGAAAGCACTGTAGTGCACGTAAACACCAACTTTCTCTTGAGGCTAAATTACAAATGTACTTTGATTGGGTAAGAAAAGGCCGCATTATACTTCAAAATTCAGATATATCTAAACGAAACCTGAGCGCAGGCCCATATAAGTTATCTATGCAACTATAATAAATTGTTTGTTGTAACAAATTTATTTTAGTCGAGGGAAAATTAACGATACTGACAGTGTGATACAGCATGTGGAATGACAATCTGATATGCTGGTTTATTGGTAAAAGCGTTTGAAACGGATGAAAAAAAAGAATCATGATTTACCTTTGGTGTGAACAGAGCTAGATCGTTCACCACTGGTCCCATGAGCATGATTTGTTGTTTGATTTCTTGCGGCGTTTAAAACTGGGCGATCAGTCTGAACACGTCTGCGCACATTTGTCACACTGTTGGACCACATGCGATTCTGAAAAAGTGTCAGCACCCCCGCTTACGTCGCCTAGAATCTGATTCAGGGTACCCACTTGTTGGCTTTGCTAGAAAAGAAATGACACACATTTAAAAAAAGAAATGGCATTTTGGAACCGTCTTAAAATTTTTTAGATAAACCAAATAATACTCACACTGTGTTGCGGCACCGTTAGTGGGAATGGGTTCTGTATTCAAAGGTTGTGATGCAGTGTCCCTGATGACGATGACTACAACTGCCTTTTCCTTATGATCGTGCGAATATTGCTGGAACTTTTTTTGATGTAGCTTCAGGGATCACTTGAGAGGTCCTAGGGTCATCTAATGGCGTTCTTTTTCGGTGGACAGACCTTGATGAGGACTCAAGAAGCTCTGGAGAATCGTAAGCGACCAACGAAGGCATGTGAAAGTCGTCTTGCACAAACTGGTTGGAAACCATATCTGCAAATGAGAGTAATTAAATACCAAACCTACTTATGCAACTAACAGTAGTAAAATGCAACAAAAAAACATTCCAGGCCCAAAAAAACACTCACTATAGGCAGCAACTTCTTTGTCCGCAACAGTTGCAGCTGCAATATAACTTTTTTCTTTTTGTTCTGCCATTTTATTTGCCATCTGACTACTTGGTGAGAGATCAAATTTTCCAGTAAAATGATTAAATATAGCGCCTAAAGACGATCCATCAGTAACACCTGAAACAAAATTACAAAAAGCAAGTAAAAACTCAGAAAAAAAACAAACCTAACGTGGTCAAAATTTAAATATATTTCAGACGAAAGAATCAACCTCCTAAACAAAGGCGGGACAAATCCACATTAGATGCTTCCAGAACTGCCCCGGTGTAATTAACAACCTCGGTTGGGTTTTGAATTGCAGGAAACGGCATATCCTGAAAGTAACGTGTAATATTTCTTGCCGAAATAGTGCGCCTTCCAAAAGAACAACTTTCAGGTGGCAAACATGCTTCCATCAAACCTCTGGTAGGACAGAGATTTAGAACACGGCTAGTAAGATTCACGGTTTAAAATTCCCAATTTGATTCCATAGCTGTCAAAAATCATAGAGGAAACACAGAAGAAAGCCCAAAACACATAAACAGGTGAGAATCTAAAGTATAAAACACTACACTCATTCTTTGAAAGGGAATCCGAAACCATAAAATACCTTGAATGTGGCCAACGGTCGATTCCAGAGGAGTAACATCAAAACCATCTACACAGGGCGTCCCAGTTGACAGATCATAACACCCGCCATGGCTGCAATCTCACTCTCAGTGTGACTGCCACGCCAAGATAAGAAGTTTTGCCATAAAAAAGCATAAGAAATAATTTGAAAAGGAAACTTATAAATAGCCGTAGTGCAACAAATGAGAAACATCCCCAACCTTGAGTTTTGACGCTGTTTGTACCCGCATTCTCGAGTGGCAGGTACCCCGTGACTAAAGAAGCTGAACCATGTAAAATCGAAAACTCTAAAATAAAGATGCCTTGAATAACACCAAAAAGTCCAGCAACCACTGACATAAAAATTGTCCCGAGGATCATAAAATGTCTGTATAAATATGTTAGTCAAGCAGTAACCCAAAAAGGACTATGTTGGATGGATGCTCGCATATGTTCCAAGGCAAATCAATCAGAAAAGCATCGTTATGATTGAGCTAACCATTATCCTCTTACCACTGTTTAGGCGATTCAATGAACTTGTATATTTGGACGGAGCTAATAGTATTATGGTCTTTAACCTTTCATGTTTGAGAAACATTAAAGATATCTTCTTTTAAACTTCTTTAGTAAGACTATATTGACATATCAGACCAAGTACAACCTAATTTAAGTATCAAGTTTATAAGTTAGTTCTTTCTAAACTTTCTACAGCTAAATTTCTATATTATTTGTACATAATAGATGTGAAAAAAATTATGTTTCCATACCTGAAAAAACACCAGCAAAGCCGTTAGCTTTCTTAATTAGCTCCTAAATTGGAATGTTGCAATAGCTGCATCTTTGGCTCATCTGCTTTCCTAAAACAATTTGAAACACCTGCATTAAACATGTTGAAGAACGTTAATCATAGATACAACCAAGTAATTGCACATAGTGCATCAAATAAACTTTAGTCTGCTCGTTCCCACCTATCATCTTCCCACTTTGCTTTCTGGTTGGGAAATGTCTCAAAAATATACACCTGCCAGAGCTTTTAGCATAGAAAAGTCGTATATTTTTTTGATTGGCTTAGAAGGTAGAGCATCGGAGAAACATCACGTATCCGCCATGGCTGCAACTCTAGGAAGTTGCCACGCCAAGATGCAGAGCGCTTCATCGCTAGTCCTTCTTACCGATGAACTCATCATTGCCTTTTATAAAACAGTATTAATACGAAGCTCCAAAACGGCATGAAATCCCGCCGTTTCAAAAGGCGTTTAGGAAAACAGTAAAGTGTGAGACACTCCCAAACGGCAAACAAACCATAAGCCAAGCGCATTGTATAACAAAAACAATCAGCGGGCATTATAAGCATAAGCAAACCGCGATGTAAACGCAGCCCACGGCTGCAAATTTAGCAGTTTGCCTCGTCGTGGGTACACGCGCAAAAGGCAGTCTACGACTACAAAGAACTGCTCCATAAATTCATAAGCCGAAAAAACCTCCATGGCTGCGTTAGGATAAACGCCCCGCCAACATGAACTACTGAAAGCAATTTTGTTCCCAGAGTTTTCTCAACAACTCTATCTTGGTTCAGTTCACATGACTGAATATTGTTCATGCAAATCACACACTTAAAGCGCTCATCGTCACACACCGATCAACAACGCCACACACCATAAACGGCGGCAACGAATAGATCGGTGGCATCGAAGAGACAACAATAATGTTACCAACCAAAATCCGTAGCTAAAGAGAAGGGTCAATCCGCCATTGCTGCAAATCCAATTATTTGCCTCGCCAAAATGCGGACAACCTCGACTCTATGAGCATGCAATGCATAGTACCTTATCTCTCGAATACCCAAATGTTGTACATTTCACCATTCGACTCTTGCAAGCGCCGACATGGTAATGTACCCGTAACACAATTAAATAGTTATTAGCTAAGTACAAATACGGAGGTGTTTAACTTGCATTCTGAAAGCAATGGTTGCAATTTGAGGAATCATTATTTGGGCACAGAAAGGTTCCATAACCCATTTTTTTTACTTATGAGCTTATCAAATTGAGCTTAACCCAAACTAACGAACCCAAACTAACGGGTGTCCTCATTATAAGCCCAAAAAAGTAACCTTATCAGCTTTAGAGAAACTAAATAAGCTTATACGAACACCATTTAAAAGCTGGTAAAAACATAATACAAAGCTGTTAAAAGCAAGAAAAAACACATAGAGATTAGTTGTCACACGTGCAATAGTAACCGTATGCTGGATCTAAAGTAAGTATTAACTATAACCTTGTCATTCCAAGAACTACTGCTATAATTACTCACTCCTAGTGTTGTCCACAAATAGCGTTATAGTCGTCATTCCAACCTAGTTAGGTTCAGCTTGGCTAACATCAGAAAAACATCTAAATGTGTGCGAGTGACAAAACTCCTCGTTCTAATGCCCTAAAGTCCATGTATAAATTTAGAATCAATTCCCTAATGTTGTCTATCTATAAACAAATGTGACAAAACATTCGCAAACGGTAAAAAACTTTCACTTGTTTTTTATTTCACTCTTACCGCATTTCACATTTCCATAGTTCTACTTCTAATCCATATTATACTCACCTTAATTCCCGCTTAAAAACGTTTATTATTACAATCACGCAACACCAATAGAATAAACATTGTGCCTATATAAAATCAACATTCCGACCCTTAACCATATTGAGCACGCACACCCACACACACAAATTACCCTTTACTACAAAAACTATGCCTCAACCTCGTTTATATCAGATACAATTCAAAGTCATTTAACCAACATCCTTAATATCTTTATCAAGGTATTTGTTTAAGCTTATTTAGCGTATGGACTTATTGAGCTTTTAAAAAGCTAATAAACTCACAATTTTAGGCTTATGAGCTTATCTCGATTATAGCTTATCAAAGTTCATAAGCTCAAACTGATATGCTCATAATGCAATTTTTCCACATGAACAGGTTATTCTAATCTTGTATTTTCTTGGGCCTATAAACGTCATCAACAAATGTATTTTTTTTTCTCAATTATACTAAACTAACAACACCAAAGCTCTAATTATAAACACCTAACTAATCTCATCAAAAAACAAAACCCAAAATACTTTCACTGAGCAGTAAAAATTAAATGTTTAACTAATTTATGCATTATAAAAAAAGAACCCATATAACAAAACATTCATAACAAATGAATCTAATTAAAAAAAAAGAGAAAAAAACTTACAGTTTCATTAAGATCTTCAGCATACAAATCTTGAAGAATATCAAGAAACTTATGTAGAAGCAAAGCATCATATTTAATCCACAACCATGACCACCACTGCAATCGAACGAAACCCTGAAAAACCTCCAATTGCAAAAGCAAAGAGAGAGCGAGAGAGACAAAGAGAGTCAGTGAGACCGAGATGTAGATTTAGATTAACAATCGCAGGCTGGATTTTTTAAAGAGAGAAGCATGATTACTGTGTGTGTGAGATGTGTATCTCTATGTGTATCTATGTGAAGGAGATGAGGGAGAAGTGGACACGTGTTTTGATGAGAACGCGGGACAAAATTAAAAACACGGGTCGGGTCGGACCAATATCACGTATAGTAGGTACGTGTCTTCTACACATCTTTCTTCCAGACCTTTCTCCTCCCCTCACCACATCTACCGACTCACACACACAATCTAACACAGACACAACACACATTCAAACTACACACACAGTAAAACCATCTCTCTCACATGAATGTAATAAAAAAACCCAGTGCAGCCGCAGTTGGCAGCCGGTGGTGTTGGTTTCAGTCAAATTAGGTAAGTAAGTTTAGGGACCCTAATTTAATTGTTGATTTTGAGTGTTCTTATATTTTTAGGGTTTTATAATTCAACTTTTGCTTTTGATTTTGGGTTTTTGTGTTAGGCCCCTTGGACACGGCGGCGCATCTCAGTGAGGAGCGGCTACATAGATAGATTTAGTAGGATGCTTGATGAAGATCTTAAAGAAACTATAAGTTTTTTTTCCTTTTTTTTAGTGAGATTCGTTGGTGATGAATGTTTTGTTATATAAGTTTTGTATGAATTGGTATTTAATTATTTGATTGTTGAAAATGAATAGGTGTTTATAATTAGAGCTTGGGTGTTGTTGGTTTAGTATAATTAAGAAAAAAAACTACATGTGTAGAAATTTAGGGGGTGTTTGTTTCAACTTATATAGTCGGAGATAACTTTTGATTTGTGATGTGTTCTTTTGCATTGCAGCTTTCTTATTTGAGAAAAAGTGTTTCTCGCTATCGTCGTTTATATATGGCAGAAGCAACTGTTCAGCTATGTCAGAAGGTTAAACAGGAGGAGGAGCAGTATATGCAATGGAAAACGAATCACGAGAAGCAACTGATGCAGGTAACGCCAAACTTTACTGTTTAACCTTTTAAGGCTTCTATTGCGAGATAACTTTAGCGGTGTTTGGGATTGTGTTTTGGTGCTGCAAATTAACAATTTTGCGGGTGCGTCGGGTTTATTAGCAACAGAAATAAGGTGTTGAATATGCATATGTATGAATATAAGCATTTTGTTTGGTTAAGAGTTAAGACTAGGTATGGCAACCAACTTTTTTTGTGCACTCTATCAAATAATCAAACTGTATGTTATGTTAAGGGGTGAACCCTAACATTGATCACTGCTGGGTCGGTTGGTGAGTCACCCAAAAAAAAAAAGCATCGAGAAACCCCCCGCTGAAGCACAGGAAAAATGTTGGCTATGATTTCGAACTTCAAAAACCATTCGACATTTTAAGTGGCGGGTTGCCAAAGGAGGCGGGTTGCCACACAAAAAACCGAGTTTTGACTACCTAATTTGGGCATGTGACCGACTTTGGGCATGTGACCGAATTTAGGAATATTATAATCAAAACAAGAACAACAAACAAACACCACAATCAACAATAACAAGTATACCACTCAAACAACAACACTCTTTAATCCCAAAACGATCCTGAAAAGATTCACTTAAATGTTAAAACGGTTAGAGATTCGGATTACGATGACAATGTGGATCAACGAAGTTGCTTTGGTATCCCTTATTTGCGATTGAAGTCGGATTTCAAAAACGGATCGTCTCTTTATTTCATCCATCGGTGACTTTCTTCTATTTTCTATCGATTGATGACTTGCTTGAATGTATACAATTATGATTAAGACTTGGATTATCTAGTTTCCATGCAGTCAAGGGGTGGTGGATGAAGACCTGGGAAAAACTATACTTAAAGGGTTTCGTTGTTATAGTACGCAGTGTCACACGCAGTATTGATGTGGATATTTCAGAGGTGTTGTCCTTCTTATACTTTATGATTGGAGTATAAGGTACTTTCGAGATTTTATTCTGCACCGTTTTCTTCAATCAAAATAGTTTGGCAAGCTTTAAGTAACAATTTGTGGGATTTTACTTCGTTTCAAGTTTGGTATAACGGGTTACTTCACCATGTTGATCACAGCAATAGACGGAAGGAAAATAGAGGTTTGGTAAGTTCAGCCAAAGCTTAAAGGTTGAGATGTAATTGCACTTCTCAGGAAATTTTTGTGTATTCCAAGACAACGATACTTATACTAGTCTAAGCAAAATCTTCAAAGTTTCTTCGACTGACATTCTTCACAAGACCTTGATTATACCAAGGGTTCTTGGATTCTTGCTTCTTCTCCTTACGGTTTGTGAAGTCTAAGAGGGTAATAATCTTTTGTATATTCAAGATTTGTGCTTTATGATAAAGATACTTATAGAGTATTGGACTTACACGACAATGATGCTTCCGAGAGTTCGCAACCATCATGGGGGTACTCTGCTGCGAAATGCGACGGAAAATGCTATCCCACCAATTCGAGGACTTAAGAACTTAAAAGCCTGAATGTTACATGTCTAACTTTAGGGTGGGAAGTTTGTTAGCCCTAAAATGTTTTAGTATGGTGTATGATAGTATTATGCAAAACGTGAGAAGAACAGTTGCTGATTTCTCGCTTGCACCCTGTTGATACGAATATTCACAAGCCCTAATGACAAGAAGCAAGTGTGGTCGTCTGGTGGAGTTTGGACTTCTACAAATATTCAATTGTGCACGGACATGACAAGTAGAGATTGTTCAGCTACATTATAAGTTTCAGTATCTGCTTAAAGATAGGGGGATGTTGGGTTTGGGCATAGGCCGATTCACGAAATTCGCCAATAAACCGGTTTAGGAAGAAAGCCATTTTCAAGAAATGCTGCATGCCGATTCGGGGGCGGGAAGTTTAATTCCAAACTCATGCATTCCCTACAAATGGTTTTCTCGCGTTCAAGTAAAGACACTGAAGATCCAGCTGGAGTTACAAGTTTCAAAGACCTGGTGAACTACAGAAAGACCATCATTCTGATTTGGAGCGCTTTGGTAAGCTTTATTGGTGTTGTATTTGCTACATGATACGGATCATTGTAAGTAATTTCGTCTGGTCCGCATTTGGGGAAGATTGTTAGCACTAAATATGGTGACTAATCCGGAATTCCATTTATCATTATAGTCGGGTAGGGTTAGTTTAGGCTAGTCACGATATACGGACTATAAATACTTCCTCCATACTTACATGGAGGTGGGTAGGAAGTTACTATCACGCTAGGACTCAAGTGTAAGTGTGTGTGTGGTTCCTTTTTCTCTATTAAAACCACACACATACACAAACACTCTCTTCTTCTTTTTTCTATCTCTTCTATTTTCGCCCCCCCTCCTTTATCTACTAATAAATGATGCTTTTCTCTCTTTTCTCTCTAATAAACATGTCTCAATTTCTCTTTCACTTTATCCAACCTCCGGATCATTGTTCAAAGGTGAATCTATACTACAGTGTATCTATGTGAAGGAGATGAGGGAGAAGTGGACACGTAGCAATGCTACGTGTTTTGATGAGAACACGGGACAAAATTAAAAACACGGGTCGGGTCGGACTAAATGCATTTAATGGAGTGCCTCGGGATGAAAATCCTGCTCTTTAGTATAAAGGTACAATCTCCAATCACTGATCTTAGATGTATCGCATGACATAAGTGTTGTCACATTCACAGTAGCTCAAAGCAACAAGCAACATTACGAAAGACCAACATCACCACTCACCTCGATTCATCTCTTACTACTCTTAATATCTTTTTAATATGATATGGCACATTGACACATCTTTGTTCCTTACCCATTCACAATATTATTCGGGTATTCGTGCGTTGCGACGGCGGGTACTCGTGTAACCAAATTTTTTAGTGAGCGAATATCTTGTGATTATACGTTTTTCATGATAATAACCTTATCGACGGTGTTGGAACAATATTTACTCAAATTTTAAGACTTTTAATTATGTGTATGATGCAAGCTATTGACTATTGATTTCCATATTAAGCAAGTGTTTAGGCTGAAAATTTGAAGTCTTTCTTATTTAGCATGTTCCAAATACTTTATAGAGTAATAGAGATATATTTTTTAAAAGTATAACGTTTAAATTATCAATCGTGTAAATGGTTAGCAATTTTATTTTTTTACCAAATTTAAGCTCTTTCCTAATTCTCCGCCCGCCCGCGGTCCGCCCCACAAGCTTTACATGACGTTTACCCGCTATAACAAATTCCATTAAAATAAATCATTATTGAAAAGCTGCTACCGAAATGAGACTTAAATTTTTGAAATTTATACTAATTTTTGTTTTTTTTTTTTAATTTTTAAGACTTCCTTTTATAACAAGTCTTAAATTCCTTATTACGACAGTATAGATTAATTTTGCAGACACGCGAAATCCGCCTCTTTATTCTTTCCCTTTGACATTTTTACATGTCTCATAAATTTGGTGTCATCTCTTTGTCTCGGGACTCTTTCAAGTCTTTTTCATGTCATGTGTTTCGTTAAGTGTTTAAGTATCCACATTATGCAGATGTGCTACCTAAGATTACAATGTCTCAATTACATGATGGATACATATAAGATCGAGCCATTAGGTTTGAGCATGATTCATCTTCAAATCATTTACAGTACATGATTAGACTTGCTACTTATCGTTGAATTAAAAAACTTGCAATCTCATTTACAATTTCATGCTGTTAAGGTGTGCATCCTTCATAGCATAGCGTGAATGTGAAAGTGTTCACAACTAAGGATATGCTTATTCGAGATGACCCAACGGTAAGAATAACAACTTTTTAAAGTAACGGTCACTGGTTGGAGAATTCCCTTGTCGTCACGGAGGTTCACCTACGCGCCGTGGTGTTAGGAAATGTTACCATTAGTGTGGAAATGTGAAGAATTTGATATAGTTTTGTTTAGTTGTATGTTGTTTCGTAGCATTTGGATCTTGGGCATGTCCATAGATCTATATCGTGTATGGTGGTAAGCATTTATACTTTTTGTGGAAATATATTCTTCACATTCGTAAAAAAAAATACGATACACGATATAAACAGACGAAGGAACATAAAAGGACGTTAATAAACGCATAATCAAACGTTCACAAACATAAATGAATTGACGAGACTTTTGTTCATATCCGTTCATTTAATTAAACGGATGTAAAATTATTGTACATCGTTCATTTATTAAATAAACGAAACCAACCGATTGAGATTCATGAAATGTTCACTAAAATTCAATTCATTTACAACTATGTATATTCTCAACAATCGATCATTGCTATGTTGAATGTTCGTTGATAATACATTTTCCATCTATTTTATACTTTTTCATTTAATCCGTGAAACTCACTGATGATAAAACTAGTAATAATCATATCCACAAGTTTAACTAGTGTTTAGTCATTTGAATACCTTACAAATATCTGTTTATTTTAGGTTTTCAATGGTGCAAAAAAGTACATAAAAGAAAACGAATTAAACCACCAACTAAAACTAAATTTCTTCAATGAATAAACGTTTTCTTTTATAAAAAAAATTCCAAAGATGTAGAAATCTTTACCAAATGGGTTAAGGGTGTTGAGCGGTTCGGTTATCGTGTTGTTTGGTTAAAATTGGATTTTTCAAACCGAAAATCGAATTTGAATTCGGTTCGGTTTTCAGGTTGACCCGAATAACCTGAATTACACCATTTATTTAAAAAAAAATTACATAGATATTTAATTTTTTTTTTTTTTTATTTCAAGCATAAAAAGTAATTTTTTTTTATATTAGGATAAAGTTTTAATGGTCTTTTTATATATAAATATTAAAAAATTTATTTATATAAATTCGGTTCAATTATTAGTTCGGTTTGATTTTGATTTTTGATTTATTCGAGTTTTTCACTTTTTCTATTTACCCGGCTAAAATGAGTACATGATTTGGATATATATTTGTTGGGCTCACCAAGGCAATGTTTTTAAATAAAAGCAATAAAGTTCAATGGGCCACAGTTATAAACCGGGTCAGATTAAACGATTCGGGTTATGTAAAACCCCAGATTTCCAGTGAGTTGATCATCTCCTCCCACAGTCGAGTTACCCAACCAGGTTGGTTTGTTTGTTTTTTTCAAACCTTATTATTTTGTTTTAGATCAATTTGTATATTGTTTTGAAACTGTGGTCAATTGAATTATTTTTTCAATAGTTTCGGATCAAATACCAGGTTAGTAAAATTTATAATTTTCAGGGGTGTTTGGGTTAACTATGCCTATGGTGTGGGCTTATTTGAATATGGAAAAGCTGGCTTATGAGGTGCCATAAGCTCAAGTTGATTAGCCACTCAAGGGTGGCCTAGTAGCCAAATGGCTTGTGACTATCACTCTAAAATGTGTGAGGTCTCAAGTTCAATTCCTGCTAGGTGCAAACAACCTTAAAGTTACCACGTCAACCTCTTGAAAAGGGTTCAAACCCCGTGGATTAGTCGGCCAAAAGGAAACCATGGTTACCCCAAAAAAAAAGTGTGCTTATGAGCTTTTCGTATTTCAAATGAGGCCATAAGTTTCGAGAATAAGCTATTACTGAGCTGTCAGCATTGTCCATATCAATAGTTGGAAGTTTGAGTTTGTATGCTCTTAATAATTTTTTTATGCTGTTTGTTTGGTAATAGGCTCTGTGAAGATGTTGAAGTCGTTGGTTGCGAGAGCTAGTTCTGCACAGAAAATTCTAACTCATGCCCAATTCCAACAACAGGTACTATTACATACTCATTCATCCCATCACAACATTAAACTTCATATATAGTTTAACAAAAATGTTTGATCGTCGATATATTGTCTAATATGCGCTTTAACAAGGAATTGATTAATGAAACTTGTGGATGAAAGTCTAAGCTGTACATATGCATTTTTTTTCCGTGTAATCACTTTTTTCTTTTTGTTTACTGGTTTGATTTTGATGCAGAGAGGATTGCACACTAGAAATAAAATGGCAATGGAATACATTGCAAAAGGGTGGAATGCGTTGAAGGAGGTTGATAGGGTCATCGACTATTGTGAACCCAGAGATAAACGCCTCATCCCTCACCTTAAGGTATTATTACGCTTAAAATTTGACACTTAGTGAAGAAATATAGCAATGAAATGATAGTCTCTTGAACCAATATGTAATTCAGTATTTCAGTTAGATGCATTATGACTTCTGTTTTTTTTTTGTAACCATGGTTTCCGACACATTGCGTGACTGATATTGAGTTGGCGATTTCTCTCTGTGCCATTCAACGTTAGTTTGGTGGTGATAATTTTTCCACTAAACTATCTATAAAATTGTTTCAAAAGTGGAGGGGTGTTTGATATACTGCTGATGTCAGTTTAGAGGTGACTGAATGCAGCTGATCAACTCACTATAGCCTATAGGTTAGTTGTCATTCTGTAGTGCCACCGTGAATCGGATTCTTGTCAAACCACTCTATTTTTTGTCTCCTTTGTTGTAATTTTATAGCTGGCGTCTTGCCATTTATGTCCGATATTCAATTGGTTTTATGCTACAGGATTTCTCTTTATAATATTCAAAGCTAGTTAGTTAGTCTGGTGCAGGGGCGGAGCCACCTTGTAGGTAGTGGGGGGAAAGGCCCCCAATGAAGCTTTACCGGATTACCAAAATTAGTAGGGAAAATGATTACATTAGTTGCAAAAATGAGTGGTGCCCTCAACTCATAAACTAAAGTGCCCTCAACAAGAAGAGAATATCATTAATTTGATCTTCAAAGTGTTTCTCTGGAAATGGTCAAGTGGAACGGAAAGAGTGTTGAGGAAGGTTAGGGAAGATGAAGATCAAAAGGATTTGGAAAATGGGTACTTTTAAATATATTATTTAATTATTTATATTTTATTTCAATTGTTATTTTAGTTTTAATATAATATATGTTCAGCTTTTTACTTTTGTTTGTCAGTTTTTTGTCCAGCTCTAGGAGTCATAGGTGCTGTTATTTTATATCGAAACTAAGCTCTAAATAATAAGTTTAAGTTTCATTCTTTAAAAAGTGATTTATGTTAACACTTAAAAACAACACACTCTTATAATAGGTTTGATTACTTTGATACTATGTGTCATAATACATTACATGTCAAGTTTATCTTATTTAAAATGGACTTAATAGGTTTGTATTATCAGTTAGGCCTCAATTTATATGTCATTTTTTTTAGTCGATGTAAGTTACATAGAAGAAGTATTAATTAGCGTTTAATTAAAATCGACGGGGCCCATTTTAAATTGTACGATTTTTTTTTTTACCCGTTGTCAATTCATTCTTATCATTAGTTGCCCCCTTCGATTAGAATTTCTGGCTCCGCCACTGCCTGGTGGCGAAAATTTTGCCGCTAAATTATCCATAAACTCCATTTACAATCGGAGGGGTGATCTGTTAACAAATGATGTTCTGTTTACAAGTGACCAGATGCAGTTGACCAACTCACTGTACTTGGTTGTAATAATAGATGGTTGGTGAAAATTGCCAACCATTGCATGTGCATTTGATTGTCAAAAATAGGATGTTCTGTTCAGCTTGCTCGCAACACCAACAAAGGAAACTAAACCAAACACAGCTAACAATACATTGTACGATAAAGTGTGCTTTTATTCTAATAGAAACACATAACAAATCTTCTCGTCAAGTTCATATATTTTCAGGATTCATTTCTATAGAATCCACAGTTACATATGTTCATCATCATAGGACTGTAATCAAGAAGAAATGAACATTACCTATGGGTCGTTTTCATGCAGCAGTTGGTTCAGCTGTGGATCGAGCTTCGAGTGTCTTCTCATATTCCTCAATAGATTTGAAGAGCTCCGAGAAGTTACCTTTGCCAAATCCTCCACAGCCTGCTTTTTTGTTGCAACTTACCTTCATCATCTTTCAGCATACAACCTACTCTCTGTATTATCTCTATGAATATGGTTTAAACAATTTCCATACCAAATTACAACAAACACAACAAATAGAGTCTGATTTGGCCTATGAACTGTTTGTCTGTTTGTAAAATTACTCATGGCAATGAAGACAGTTAAACATAACAAACTTTATATCTGGTTTTTCCTTATAAATCATGTATCTACTACATTATAAATCATTTAACAGAATCCTATGACAAACGTCAGCAAACAGTTGAATCATTACAGATTCCATATTTGATTTTCCACCCATGCCATTGCAATGTGATGTGTGAGATTGTTTATCGCAAGAATCTTGTTTTGGAAATCTTAAGTTTCAATTCTCTCACTTTAACATAGGTTCTACGAGGATCAACTTTGAAACAACCCATATTTTGAAAAAAATTGGAAATACAGAAATAGAAAAGCATTCAACTATTTAAGTCAAGTGATTCGAAATACCAAGGATTAGATGTTTACAAAGGCTTGGCTTTTGTGACCCTCAAAATACAAAACAGAAGGGAAGCTTGATATTGATTGCAGCAGATTTGTTCATAAGGAGTTACGATTTGACTA
This sequence comes from Tanacetum coccineum, assembly GCA_026074375.1. Classification (NCBI taxonomy): domain Eukaryota; kingdom Viridiplantae; phylum Streptophyta; class Magnoliopsida; order Asterales; family Asteraceae; genus Tanacetum; species Tanacetum coccineum. The sequence goes on from BQNB010058914.1 coordinate 26,570, forward strand.
TTCTCATTTTTTTTTGGGTAACCATGGTTTCCGACCTTTTGGCCGACTAATCCACGGGGTTTGAACCCACCGCCAGACAGAGTCAAACCATGTAAAGCCCTCCCTTTTCAGGAGGTTGGCATGGCCACTTCAAGGTTGTTTGCACCTAGCAGGACTCACACATTTTAGAGTGATAGCCACAAACCCTTTTGCCACTAGGCCACCCTTGAGTGGTTATTATGACTTCTATTCTTTTCTACTCCTTTGTGCAAATTTGCTTGTTCGTTCCACATTTGACGCCTTTTACGTCACACGTGCTTCTGATTTATGTTAATTCTATATAGTGTTTTATTTAACGGATGATTTTCGCATATAAGAGTTGGTATAACTTAAATTTCTTTATTAGATACTTCCAAATTGACTCCTACTATCTAATTTTAGGTCAAGTTGGAAATATTGAACTTCAAATTGAGCTATTTGAATTACAACTTTCATATCTTATCTTTTTATTATACATAGTTACAATGATGTATAAATAGTGCTTTTCGAACAACCTTACGTGAATTCATTCTTCTTTCTCTGTATTTTTGTGTACATTAGACTGCGAAGGATAATTTTGAAATGGCTTTGGAAGTCGATAATACAAACACACATGCCAGATATTGGTTATCTAGACTGCACTTGAAGTACCATGTGCCTGGGCAATGTAAAGCTATGTAAGAACTTGAATATCTCAAATGTGAACAGTATTACTGTTCGTTATTTTTGTATTCTCAATTATCAATCTAACATGCATGTGCGTCTTGATTTTGCAACAGAGGAGCTGCTTTGTTGGTGGAAGCTGCAGACATGGGTGATGCAGATGCTCAATATGAATTGGGTCGCAATTTAAGAATTGAGGTAAGGCTAGATTTTACACGTCACTGTTATATTATATATTCCGATATATACTAGCTCAATGAAGAGTTTAACTACTTGAATAACCGTGAAACCTCGGCTCTGATCTAAATTTTAGATATCGAGACTGTAGTCCATGAAGATCAGAAAACCAAATAAAAGATCATCTTTTGTATATGCTTTAGTTTTAACTGGTAAACATCCAAAAACGTTTATTTCCATGGCTACCGTGATTTGCAGATGTGCTTTTGTACTTCATCTTTTCTCCTCTCTGCCTTTTAACATGATTTGTGAATATAATGCGAACCGTAAAATTTACCTGAACTAATTCATGCACAGAATGAAGGTGTTCATACGGATCAACAAGCATTTTATTATTTGGAAAAGGCAGCAGATCAGGTAAGTTGTTACTAAAGGCATAATTACTAGTGATGCTTTTCAGGTTTTTGCATAGAACATTAGAACTTATTTCTGGTTGCCATGTATATGTTATAGTTGCAACCGGATGCCCTCTACCTCCTGGGAGCAGTCTATTTGACAGGCGATTGTGTGAAGAAGGATGTTGCCTCAGCATTGTGGTGTTTTTATAGAGCTTCAGATAAGGTATAATATGGTTTTGCTTAAGGGCGCTATGTTTTGAGGGTCTAGGTTTAAAATTCAGTTTACTCATATAAAAAAGTATTTGTGTGTTCTATGAACTCAACATAAACCATATGCTACATGATTTTCGTATGTCTTATAAATTTGTCACATATTCACATCAATTTTGAGGTTGTAAAATGTATTCATGTTACCTCAAATTACAAACTGTACATAATTATGTCAAGCTATTTATATGGTAAGGAACCATTTGCTAACCATTTATAAATCTGTACTACTATATAAAGCATTTATAATGTGGGACCCATTAAAAATTAAGATAAGGAGGTGCAATCTTGACCATCCATCTTATTTTTGGGAATCACATCAAAAAGTGACATGTGTCACCTTTTGATTAAAAAATCACCTTTATTTTCAAATTGAAATATCTTTTTATCAATTTAATTTTATTATGATCTAATTTCACCATATTTTTTAAAATTTTGTGCTCTTTAATTCAACATACATTTTGTTATATTTTATAATTTTTTTTATTTTTTACATTTTTAGTGGGTTTATTTTATGTTGATTTATACTTTTTACAACTTTAACCTTAATTAAATATAAACTTGATACGTTAAAACTATATACTTTCGGAGAGTGTGTTGTCTCTTTACATGCGAGAATGATGATGTTAATATGGTGTTGCGGGAAAGCTACGGGAAACCCAAACGAACACATACAACGAACACATACATTTAAAGTGTTGTGAAACGAAATTACTAAGCGGGTAAGAAATTGCGTAAAGAGTTGAGTTAGTAAATTTTCTATTACCGCCGCTATGCGCGGGTAACCAACTATCTATACTATTATATAAAGCATTTACAATGTGGGTCCCATCAAAAATTAAGATAAGGAGGTGCAATCTTGACCATCCATCTTATTTTAGAAAATCACATCATAGAGTGACATGTGTCACTTCTTAATTAAAAAATTACTTTTATTTTCAATTTGACATATCTTTTTATCTATTTATTTTTTTATGATTTAATTTCACCGTATTTTCTAAAATTTCGTGATCTTTAATTCAACATCCATTTTAATATATTTTTATAAATTTGTAGCTTTTCACATTTTTAGTGGGTTTATTTTGAATTTTTTAACAACTTTAACTTTAATTTGAATACAAACTTGATTCGTAAAAGATATATACTTTTGGAGGCAATGTTTGATGGGTAAGAGAGAGTGTGAGTCTTTATACAAGCGAGAATGATGTTAATATGATGTTACGGGAAAGCTACGGAAACCCAAACAAACGAATTCTCTAAGCGGGTAGGGAATTGCGAAGCGAGTTGGGTTAGCAATTTTTATCGCCGCCGCTATGCGCGGGTATCCAACTAGTATTATATAAAGCATTTACATTGTGGGTCCTATCAAAAATTAAGATAAGGAAGTGCAATCTTGACCATCCATCTTATTTTTGGGAATCACATCAAAAAGTGACATGTATTACCTTTTGATTAAAAAATCACTTTTATTTTCAAATTGAAATATCTTTTTATCAATTTAATTTTATTATGATCTAATTTCACCATATTTTTTAAAATTTTGTGCTCTTTAATTCAACATACATTTTATTATATTTTATAATTTTTTTGTTTTTTACATTTTTAGTAACTAGATGCGCTGATATTTAATAATCCCAGAAAAAGGACTTCAATTTGTTTGTTTTTTAGACGGCGAGTATACAAACTTGTCCCTTGTGGGATTTGAATCCACCATTTATTAGTTGGTCGGCTACCATGATTTGCAGTAATGCAGTAAGCCATAGGCATGTTAAATGGACTTAACTTTTTATATATTCTCTTTTTTATTCTGTCAAATTCTTGACTTATGTAGTTAATATGTAAAAATTTACTTGATCTTCTAGTGTTGTCCTACATGCATGCTTTTTTTGTGTGTGTGTGTGTGTTAGCCACTTAAATGGTAAGATTATTGTTAGGAAATATTCAAATCGGTTATCCTCATTTAACATTATTTGGTTCCATTTATATGGTGTAGGACATACTCCAGGTATAATACCAGGTCCATTTACCTCTTGGTTTTGTTTGACCAGGCTATGAACTTCCCACATCTTTAACGAGATTCAACCTAAACGACAAACATGCAAGTAGGAAGACGAGAAAGAAAACAGGTGGACCAAAGCCTAACCTGATCGAATTGGCAAGGGAACAATTTGAGAATGCTGCAAAATTAGGAAATGATCTTGGATTTAGATGGCTAAAAAGACTTGACGAGGAAGAGAAGCGTCTCCTAGCTGCATAAAAGAATGTGTACAGTTATAAAGGTACCATCTTTCTTTGTTATAAACATAGCTTCTAGCTATAAACACATGTACCCAAACACTACTACTAGTTTCTTGCTATACAGCAACATGAATTTTGCATATCCGAGGTTCCAAAACAAATACTACGTATAATTTAACAAGGAATCAACCATATACAGTCAATGGTCCATATTGTTAATCAACTTCGGGTTAGTGTCCGAGTGAAAGATTATTATAGTTTTATTATGTGCTTATCTTTTTAATCTGTTTATAAGTGTCCATATTATCTTTATGATGGTCTTATTTACTTGTCTTCATTCTTTATTGATGTGCCTGATTGGTCCACCATGTGAATGGCAAAATTGAAATACGCATTGACGAGATTATTTCTCTGAGAAAATTGTGCAATCTGCATAGTCAGTTCTTCTGACACATTGATCATCCAAAGGCACAAGATACATGAAATTGAAGAAGATGCTGTAACAGAATCCCTATTCAGTAATACTACCTTCGTCCCACATTAAGTGTCCACTTGACTTTTTCAAAGTCTTTTTTCTTCAACTTTGACCTTAATGATATCTTCTTATGTTATATGATACTTGATGCAAGATATATGAATGGATAGAGTTTTGAATATATTTTTCGTTGGTAGAATTTTCGTTCAATATTATATAACACAAACAAAAATATTTATGGTCAAAGTTAAGGAAAAAAGACTTAAAAGATTCCATTGTGGACACTTAATATGGGACGGAGGGAGTAAGTCATTAGCTGCATATGATTTTGCAGTGTTTGCTATAACAATCATCTAAATCATTATACATTCTTTTTGTAAACAAAGATTAGGAATTATTTTAAGAAAGTATCACGTGTCATTTTTTAGAATTTTGAAGGAGGTTTTTTCTCAGAAAAGTTTGCTTTATAGGCGGATAAGTACATGAAGTGTGTTTACATATGTAAGCTTATATACTTCACAAGCTTGTTTAGACTTTTTTAGGTTAGCGAGCCTACTCGAGCTTCGAGTATGAAGATTAAGCTCGAACTCGTTAATTATCAGTCCCACATAAGACTCGAGATTGGGCTCGATCTCGTTTAAGATCGACCTAGTTCAAGCTTTTGTCAAGTCGATCCAAAGCGGTTCACGAGTGGTTTGGCTATGGCAATCTTGGATATAACATGTTCTTTCTCTTAATCTTCTAACAAAATTAACAATTAACCATGCTTTATGGACTCTATTATATAAAGAGATCCATAGACATAGTTTTTAGTATCCTGTGTGTGAAAAATATGTGTGTGCACAAGAAAAGATGTAGACGTCTAGTTGGTTTGGTGTAGCCTCAAGGTCTTTGACCCTGTTATAGGTAGGCAACCGTTCTATATTGATCAAATAGAATTTGGGCTTATATGTGTATAAATGCAAAACCTTGTTAAATAACATTGTTCTTATGTTTATTCCGCTGTGCAAATTCGTGCTTATGTTTATTGTTATTTATAATCCTAGATAAGCCTAGATCGAACTCCACAATTAATATCAGAGCAGCAGGTTGTCAACGATAAGGTTTGTGATTTAAGGTTGGCGGCTCGTAGGAATTTCGTTTAGTTAAGTTCAAAGAAAAGTAACATATTTCACCATTAGTAATTCAGCTTTTTAAAACTTACGCTTAACCAAAGACATGTTTGCTATATGAATTTTGAATAAGAGGGATGGACTCCACCACAAGTTAGTGTTTGGTATATAAATGTTAATTTCAAATCAAGGTTTTAACATTCAAAACCCATGCCATAATCGTTGGCTGTTTAAAGAGGCAAGTAATTATATTAATCTTTTATATAATAAAAGAATTACATCATTTCGGAGTTTTCTATCAAATTGAATCTTATGAATTAAAAAGTTGGACCAATCAGATAGCTTGATTTTGTCACGTAGGCAAAATCGTGCATTCTGATTGGTCAATAAAAAGTCAAAATTGAATTAATTTTGTCAAGATTAAAAAATTTTGGTGGAGAATTTTGATGTAGAAAAAAAACACATAAAAATATATGTGTCAAATTTACGAAAACAAAAACTTGAAAAAAGAGAAGGTATTTAAAAAAACTTTAGTGGTTTAATTTTAATTTTAAATAAATTATATGGAGTTAAGTGTAAATTTTATAAATTTACAAATTATATTATAACTTAAAAAAATAAACAAATAACCCCTTAAACTTTATACCGCTAGACTTTATATTTTAAAATACAACAAACGCAAATACTTCTTACTTCAAACAAAGATTTAACATTATTTAATCACATCTCAAATTTACCCCAAGACTTTTTAGTGAAATTTTCATTATCGGTATAAAATCATGTTGTACAACCGAATAGAAAAACGTCGAAGCACATAAATTATCGTATATAAAGAAAAAGAGTTTTCTAGCTATTCATTGATGGGTTTAAAAGAAATTACATTTTCTTTTCTTTTGATTTAATACGTACTAAAATTATAACAATTGAATTTCTGAAAAAGTATTTATTTCATTGACATATTTTCTAAAGTGGAAGACAATGGTTTGAATATAACGAGGAGAAAATTAATCCCCTTGTGGCTTCGGAGGTTCACTTCAGCAGACTCCGGGCTACCATTTAATTTTAATTTTAAATAAATTATATGGAGTTAAGTGTAAATTTATAAATTTACAAATTATATTATAACTTTAAAAAATAAACAAATAACCCCTAGACTTTATACCGCTAGACTTTATATTTTAAAATACAACAAACGCAAATACTTCTTACTTCAAACAAAGATTTAACATTATTTAATCACATCTCAAATCTACCCCAAGACTTTTTAGTGAAATTTTCATTATCGGTATAAAATCATGTTGTACAACCGAATAGAAAAACGTCGAAACACATAAATTATCGTATATAAAGAAAAAGAGTTTTCTAGCTATTCATTGATGGGTTTGAAAGAAATTACATTTTCTTTTCTTTTGGTTTAATACGTACTAAAATTATAACAATTGAATTTCTGAAAAAGTATTTATTTCATTGACATATTTTCTAAAGTGGAAGACAATGGTTTGAATATAACGAGGAGAAAATTAATCCCCTTGTAGCTTCGGAGGTTCACTTCAGCCGACTCCGGGCTACCTAAAAAGGTAGTTTCGCTAAGATTATTTGGCTTACAATATCGAATCAAAAAACAGGTAAATATATATTACTAATTATCTTACTACGTAATTTATAAAAGATTTAATAAATTTATTCTCTTCATATAATTTATATAATACTCTATACATAACTTATAAAACAGAAAAAATAAAAATTATATATATATTTAAAAAAACATAATGTTTAAACCCCGTGCATGCACGGGCATTAAAACTAGTTTATAATAGTGTAGAGTAACATATATTTTTGCAATTTATATAATACTTAGAGCAAACGATATGGGGCGTTAAATCGACATCGAGGGGAAATGGCGCCGTCAAACCGGCGCCATCATACCGATGGCCGGCCCCAAATGAAAAAAATAAAATCGGCGCCATTATACTGGCGCATCGAAAAGGAAAAAATTAAACAGTTTGATAACGGCTTTTTTTTAATTTAATCATTTTAAACACTATATATATTACCCACTTTAACCAATTTTTACACATCATTCTCTATTAAAACACATACTCTTTATCAACAAACAAGGGTGATTCATCATATTCCGATACGTCTGATTTCGATGATCAAAGTGATATGGAGATGATTATGAAAGTTGTTAAGTATGATCAATCGTTGCAAGCCGGAAGTTCACGTATTCCGTAATCCGGTCTACCGTGACCGTGATATTGATGAAGAACATTAGATGGCCGAATATTTTGGGGCAAACGGTGATATCCCAAAATATATGAGCTACTATTTTAGACGTCGATATCGTATGAGCCGCAAACTAATTTTAGAAATAGTCTAAGGTATTGAAACTTATAGGGTTAATTACCTAAAAATGTACCATACTTGCCACTTTTTGTCATTGTATGTAGGCAACTATTTTTTTTATTGTGTTGCTCAACTTTTGAATTCGTGCTATTGTGTGTACTGGTGACCTACTTAACCTGCTCCAGCAGGTTAACTTAATGTCCGCTTTTTTATATTGCATCGTTAGTCCTTTATACAATGATCGTTTGTGATTAACTTAAAATTTGATTTTATTTAAAGTTTTAAAAAAATGTTAGAAAAATTAGTTTGTATTATAAGTTTACTACATAATTTAAAAAAAATCAAAATTGTTTTAAAAAAATGCGAAAATGTTTAAAAAAATATTCTTTTAAAAAAATATCATTTTTAAACATTTTCGAATATTTAAAAATTTCTTTTTAAAAAAATATTCAAAAAATATCCTTATACAAACGTTTTTTTAAAACATTTTTGAATATTTAAAAATAATATGTTTAAAGAAATATTCGAAAATGTTTAAAAAGAATATTTTTTTAAATATTCAAAAATGTAAAAAAAAATACGTTTGTATAAGAATATTTTTCGAATATTTTTTAAAAAGAATATTGTTTTTGAATATTCAAAATGTTTAAAAAAAACGTTTTGTTATATATTAGAAAAAGACTCGGTCACCCCATGTATTTTACTGTTCAATATAGCTCGTAGTTTAATAGGTAAACGTATGACTTTCGGTATTGAACCGGGTACTAATACCCGGTGTATTGTAAGAACTATAAATACCTCTTCCAACTTTGGAAGAGGTAAGCATCTAGTCATTTTACACACACTCTTAAGTGTGTTTTCCTTTTCTCTCTCAACTATTCTCTCTCTCTAACTTTCTCTCTCTAGATCTCTTTAGATCTATACATGTTTGTGTGAATTCGGGAACCTACAATTGGCATCAGAGCTACGTGTGGATTTGTGGTTGATTCTAGTGGTTAAACTAGATCAAATTCGTCCTTATTTTTGAAGAAAATAAGCCCACGACTCAAAGCTTATTTTGAGCTTATTTGTTGGTTAATCTTGGAGTTTTTCGTGTTATACATGTTAAACATGATGTATTGTTGCCATTCCAAGTGAAACTCAAGCCTCAAGTTCGATTTATAAGCTTATTAAGGTTTGTGTTCTTCGTGGAGGTTTGCTTCTTTCTTGATGATCCGCGAAGAAATAGATGTTATGGAATGATTAGGCTTATAAGGTTTGCTTAGTATTTGATATTTTAGCTTTGTTTCGTGGTTAATAAGCATATTTGGGCTTATTTTGGCTAGATTCGAATGTATGTTCTTGATGGAGGTTTGAATATTAAATGTTATTCTTGCCGGCGGTTTGACAAAAGATAGGGACAAGATCCGGATTTTTAGGAAAAGGTAGCCGGCGAGTTGACCAGGTCAAAGGCGATTTGCTTATTTTCTTGCCGGCGAGTTGCTAAACGGCGAGTTGCTAAACGGCGAGTTACCAAACAGCGATTTGAGTATTTTATTAGGGCAGCGAGTTGTCAAAAGAAGCAGCGGTTTGATTATTCTATTACACGGCGGTTTGCTTACACTAGCAGCGGTTTGATTTTAAAAAAAAATACTTTTGGCGGGAAAAGTTAAGAAAAATTTAATTTTTCCTATAGCATTTTTAGCTCATTTTTACACCAAATTTAAATTTTGGTAATAGGGTAAAAATTTTGTTAAAAAATTCAAATTATTTTTGGCGGGAAAAATTAAGAAAAAATTAATTTTTCAATAGCTTTTTTAGCTAATTTTTACACAAAATTTAAATTTTGGTAATAGGGTAAATTTTGTGTTTTGGTCAAAATTCAAATATTTTAGGGCCAAATAACAAACCGTCAACCTAAACAGGACTTAAACTGCATTAATCAAACAACAAACCTACCTTAACATCAAACGATTATTCATTCACGGTTTTCTATTGATTTTGTAAAATCCCGTTAATCTTTTATCGGTTTTAATCATAGACTTGTAAAATCCCGTGAACGTTAATTGCATTTAAAACCACAACATCAATCACATTATCTACTTAAGATCCTTAATTTTATTTCACACATCGAATTTCAATGGAATCTTCTAATTCTAATTCAAAAGAGAGAGAGCTTCAACTGACGCAACGGCTCGCAAAACAAAGGCACTCCAACTGCATGACATGGTTTGAACAACTCGAGACACATCTTCATGATCTCTATCTCCTTAATTCGCCTTATGCTGTTGATGCATTTAAACCAGCATTTCGCTCATTCTTTGGTGAAGAGCATCAGACTTTCAAATTGAAGATGTTTCATAATCTGGATCAGTTAAGGCTACAACTTGAAAGAGAGAATCTTCATGGGGTTAATGCAAAGACTTGTCTTCAAGCACTCAGAACACAGTTCAAGGAATTTCTTGCCTCAAAAGGGGTAAATGCAACGGATCTTCTGAATCAAGGTTGGCAACAAGACTTCGAAGACTTCACGCGCTGTGAACCTAGTGCGTACAGACGTGAGTTACTCGAGAACCTGGATACACTTGAAGCGGTCATTCATAGAGTTGTAAATACATATGGTGTATTACGCATGAAAGAAAATGAACTTAATGCACTAAAGGAGAATGGAAGTCAGTTGCATGATGAAATACTTCATGAGCATCAAATTAAGTCAAGTGTCAAGATGCAGTCTCAAGATATTCAGATCAATCCAGTTCAAGCAATGGATGACAGCTTGATTGTATCAAAAGGCAGTTTGATAGAGCTTGAAAACAACAATGCATTCAGCAAATCAGAGATTGAAACTCAGATGCAAAGGCAAGAGGAAAAGGCCAATATGCGTGAAGCAGTTGATGCTGGGTTGGTTGTCACAGAAAGCAGTGGGACAAAGCCCGACAAGCAGAATACAAGTAGCAATTCAGGAAGTTATACCACACAAGCTGTGGATGCAGATATCGGACCAGTAAATGATGAAGAGCCATTTGCTGAGGTACAATTGACTGCTCTACATAATATCCTTGCTAATGAACAACAACATACTGAGCAATCTGAACCCAGTTATGACACACATCTGTTGGAAACTAGTGATAGCAATACCACTCCTACTTCAACAAATACGTGTCATAAGGGAGGAGAGATTGACCAAGATGCTTTGCTTAAAACTGAGCTTCTCAAAACGAAATATATGGTTGATAAGGAAAATTACAATGAACTTTCAAAACGATTTTTACAACTGGAAAAACATTGTATTTCACTTGAAATACAAATTCAAA
>BQNB010058915.1:0-11982 GCA_026074375.1 Tanacetum coccineum
TTATAAGCCCGAATAAATAAATAAGCTCGAAACCAAATAAGTAAGAAAATAAGCCACAAAATAAGCACTTTAGAACAAGCCGAAACTAGAATAAGCCAAAATCACAAAACCCTTTGTTTTCTCTTATTGGGCCGAGACTTATTTTAGCCCAAAGAAGTCCAATAAGTCCAATAAGCACTTATGTGCTTATTAAATAAGCCAAAAATAGAAATAAGACTTTGACCTCAAATGTTATTTTACCACCAAAACCAAACTATTTAAATGCCATATACCTTTTGTTTTTCCATTGCTTACGTCGAACACAAACGCACCCTTTTAATCTTTTTTTTCAAAATTTTTAGAGTTTAGATTTTACAAACGCATTGTACAACTAGCATGAGAACATCATTAGACTGCTAAAAGTACCAAGATTTGAGAAATCTAGAAACTTACCGAAGAGGATTTCAAAGAAGGATTTTAAGCTCGAACAAACAACCCGAATATTGTTTTTAATTACCCACTATCACTAAAATTTGACCCGTGCGTTTCCTTGCTTCCGTGTTTTTGATAAATGTCGAAAATGTATTGTTTCTTATAGGTTTTGTGGTTCGTCCGGTTACAAAAAGAGAGAAGGAAGGGAGAGTTTGTTGTTTGATGTTTTGATGAAATGAAAGTGTGTGTTTTTGAATTAGAGATGTAGACAAAAGAGAGGACATTGAGCTCCAATATTCTTGGGAACATGTTTCCTTTGTGGTGGCTGGTTAGGGTACAAGAGACAAGGGATCCTATTTGATCTTTCGTCTTGTGTCGGGAATGTATATCAAGTCTAGTTTTGAAAATAATCAATACCCGAGTGTTCTTGAAATTAAGTATATGTTACAAATCGCATTTAGACATCTTAGAACCGTCAAAGAAATTGATTTTAAAGCATTGTTTTTCTTTAGTGTATCAAACTTGGTTTAAGTTTCGCGTAGTTTTCCGTTTTTCGTTAGCTCTAAGCGTAACCCGTAATTTTGTGTCTTATGCAAACGTTACTGAGAGATATGAAATAACTCATTAGAATAACCTTATTAAAATGACCCAAGGTATTTAGACGTAATTTAATTTATTGTCGTGCCGGTACGCGTTGATGACGTTTTTCGCTGTGCGCGGGAAGGCTTCTCGGTAAGTGATTAAGTAATATCGTAGACGTTTAGAATATAGAAATTTGAATCAAAATGATTCATTATTTTAGAAATTTGGCATTTGACAATCGGATAAACCGTAACCGTTTAGCCTAAAATAAGTCAACAAAAGTTAACTCTGAGTTTTCTCATAGAAATTTGAACGAAATAGTAATATGTAGCCATATAGTCATGATATTTTAGAATACGAAGACCTAGGAAAAAAACCGGTTATCACACAGATTGCCGTTATCACCATTGCCTGACACAAAACATTGTAAAGAAAGGGTAAAATACAGATGCCTCCAAGAAAGGATCGGTTGGCTCAGATAAGAGCTCGAGGTTGTGAGGAAACGTAAGTTTGTCATGGTTGCATACCTAATAGGTTGCGTAGCCAAGTTATGGACTTCCACGCGCTCTACTCAGACTGCTCGTATTCATCATCGCCTCATGACTGTAGCATCCAATTGGTGGGACATCAAATGTAAACGATGGTTACCAAGCACAATATAACATTTGAATATACGATGAGGGTTTTTTCACTGTCACGTATGCCAAATTAGAAGCCATTTTCTACATTTAAGCACGCGTGACAGTGCCAAACCCCATGTCACACTCGAAAGATCACCCATGCGTCGAAGTAAGCAATCAACACTCAAGAAGATATAACTTCACTATCGAAATCGTTGTTGTTGACTCCTGACATGGACGCATGGGTGGTCAATAGAGACGGATACCTAAACTTAATGGCTCAGATTTGCAAGTGCGGATCCGGATGGAAAGGTGTTCGACACACCATGGCTGCAAACACTACGTTGTTGGTGCTGCCCTACAAGATACGTGCCGATTTGACACATCATTATCAATAAGGACCACACAAATGTCATAATATCATCATTGCCAATAATTTGCAAAAATAAAAGGCTAACATGGGATAGGCAAGCCAAGCTTAAGCCAAAGCTAACTTGAAACCGCTCATATTCATCATCCCCTCATCAAGGTAGCATACAATTACTGGGACATCAGATGTAAAGCATATCAAATTAAATAATCATGGCGACAAGATGAAGACAAAATCCTTATCATCCCTGATTTTACCAGTACATCTATTTACATCATTATCAGCAATCAACTTTAAAATACACTAACGTCATCAGCAAAGACAATCATGCTCACCCGGTCTAAGTAGCATACTCACTAGATCTTGCATATATAATTGCTTATGCAACTGCTATTAAAAGGCTAATGGGGAGTCGTGTATTTCAATAGCAAGACTGCCCTTTAATAAGAACATATTCCACAGCCTCTTCACCTTAATACATATATAGTTGATAAAAAAACATATAATACTTCACACGCTTTACAATTTAGAACAACAAGAAATGAGGCTCAAATCTGCAAGCATATGTACGCTAAGAAACTGTCGCCATAGCTGCAGCCAAGTTGGGATATGGCTGCCCGGCCAAGAAACGGGTTTCAGTATACTATGAAAGTCCCACTATAGGATGTGTTAAGAATCCTGTGATTGAAGTACGTCTGCATTTAATACACGTCCATTCTTGGAAACATCCCGCCAATACTTTTGTGGACAATTATGCCAACTGTTCACTTCTTTCACCAACTCGTACTTAGGTAGACTTTAATTCGAAAGACACTTTGTCCCGCCATTTTGCTTTATCAAATTATCCCGCCTAAACTCACTTAGAGATAAGAGTTAAGTTCAGTTTGTTTATATTCAAAGAGTAACAAGATCATCATGGTATTGCCACCCTTGACTCTCTTCAAACCTTCCGCGTATTCCATATACATACCAGCTGATATCCATCCCAGCTGACGAGTATGTCCTCAAGTAATCTTCGACTTCCTTAACAATGTATTTGACTTGAATACGTCTGAGGTTGCTCGTTGAAGCTATGCTTTAGCGAGTCATTTCATTGCTCGCTGATGTTCATCAACGAGTCTTCAACACTTAGCCTAATTTCTGTTTAAATCTAGGCAGAGACAATTGGGCACTCAATTGGCCCAACAAACTATGATGCGGAGAAAACACAAATTTAGAAACGCATCATCATCGCCTTTTATGTTCAGCATAACAAATATCATCTAAATACACAACTTGTTTTAACTACTGTCACGATTAGCACTTGAACCGTTTATGCGTATTCTTCTTCTTCTTGAGCAACCTATGTGCGTATATAGTATCTTAGTTGATGCTTTAGACGCTCATATGCTACTCAAGAATTAGTACACACAATAAAGCAGCTGACTATCATAGTCAAATTTTCAAATCAGTAATGAAGACTTGATTTAATTCTTGTATATTATAAAACCGATTGGCTTAGATAAGAGCTAGAGGTTCTGAGGAAGCGTAAGTCTATTATGGCTGCATACCTAATAAGTTGCCTAGCCAAAACATGTACTTTCACGCGTTCTACTAAAACTGCTCATATTCACCATTTCCCCATCATGGTAGCATGCAATTGGTGGGACATCATATGTAAACAATGGTTAGCAATCACAGTGTAGCATCCGACCATATGATAGTTTTGCCACTCTCACGTATGCCTAATGAGAAACCGTTTTCTTTAGTTAAGCATGTGTGAGAATGGAAAACCCCTATCACACTCGGACAATGACCTATGCGCTCATACAATAATCATCAACAAAAAACAGGAATCGAACATGACGTTGGAAAACATTGTTGCTAACTGATAATATGAACGCAGAGCTGGTATGCGTTGAAGGAATCACGCAATACAATTTGTTTAAACAAACATATGTAAAACTGGCATTCAATTCGAAACCTACCGATAGAGAATAATTTGTCTAGCGATATGCAAAACACCAAAACCAAAATAAAGCCTAGAGCATATATACCTCTACCAGGACTGGAACAGAGCCAGCATCCATGTATAATTTTATTATTAGCATTCCCTATCTTAAAATACAGTTGCCAAAGAGGCTGCTAGGGAATAAATATAATTTACTCATTTTGTGACAGCGCCATGTTGATCGAATTATAATCAAGTGATTGTGTTGTATCTTAAATGGATAAAATTTTATTGCAAGATGGGAAAGAGGTGCTTACACATGACCAGTTGGTTGGGGAAAAAACAACCACATCAAAATTTCTCGTGCTTGGTTCATTTCGTGTTTGAAAATTTTGTCGTCTTTGATACAAGTTTATTGTTCAGATATGTTGATTATACTCAAAGCATAGGCTAACAATAATGCTTTCTATTATGAAACAGAATGCTTGAAGATAAGAAATGTATTGGTCTATCTTGGGAACTACAAGTTTCATCTCTTTTATTTGGTACTAAAAGTGTGTCAAATGATAAGCCTAAAAATGTATTAGAAAGTAGTTTGGTATATAAGCCCTACTGGAACTCATTGATGGGTTGTTTGTTCCACCTAATGACCCCAAAAAGGTGAACAAGATACTAAAGAAGCAAGTCAAAGATATAACAGGAAAGAGTTGGTATGTTCATATTCTAATTGAAGTATTTTGTCTCATATATTATGGGACTCAGCTTATGTTGACTTTGAAATGTATATAAGTTTGATATGCCTGCTCCAACACTCACACAAAGGATCTTCAACTGCTAAAGGTGTTGTTACTTATCTTGATACTTGAGAGATATTTTTCAGATTCGATTCTTACGACACAAATACATTACAAAACTAAAATCATATAGCGAGAAATAATTTCAGTCGATTATTATGACAAGAACTATTTTTCAGAGTCGAGTTTAGATATTGTCCTGCACCATGAAGCTAGATTTTATATTAGGTTTTGTCCTGCATTGTCTGAAACATTACTTAAATGCAAACTGTCTTCTATAAAACAAAGCTTTCATGCCTTAGTTATCAAATAGCTGATTAACTGTTGGTTTAAACGGTCTGACCCAAACCCAACCCTACTCTGTTATGTCCCGCAGGAAAAAGAATACATGAGATTTTGTAGATTATGAAACAATCATCATTATCTCATTTTTACAATTTTATTTAGGATGTTTATCTTGTTTTTTTATTTGTTTTATTTAGGATAATGTCTAAGTCTTTAGGGATTATCAGGTAGATATTTGTTAGGATTGTGTTAGAGTTTTTTCCTTTAAGTGTAGGTTGCGTTTTTTATAATCATCAGTAAATAAAAAATAAATTCGGTTTCAGTTGAGTTTGAGAGATCTTTAGGTTCACTCTATATTGAGGCCTATTTATCCCATAACTTGATCACAGACTCGGTACCATAACAAATTGGAATCAGAGCCAAGAGTTATGGGTAGACCACGTGAAAACCTAGAGAAGATGTTTAATCAGTTCTTTAAGTTGTACCAAGAGGATCATCTAAAGAAGCAAATTGAACGGGAGAAGTTTTCTCAACAAATCAAAGTGCTATCACAAAGATTAGAAACCTTACAGAAAATTGAGTCCTCTTCTGAGTTTTCTTGGTTGAAAAGGGTGAAAAAAAGCAATGGGGATTGAAGACCATGACATAGAAAAGTTAGAAGTGGAGTGGAGTAAAATGGAATCAGCTGATGAACATATGAATAAGCTTCCTGGTCCGGCTAAGGAAGAAAAACTTTTAATTAAAGACAATGTTACAAAGGATGACACTCGAGTTGATCTCCCTCTTTACTTTAATGAGCCTATATCGTCTCAACAGGAGTATTTTGAGGACCTCGGGTACTCTTACTTTCTGGACACACCTTATCAGCATGGAAAAGAGGGAAACAGTCCCCAAAGATCTCTAAATGTTGTTGATTTTGAGGTTTATGGATATGCTTCTTATGATGGTGTTGATTTTTTGTTGTCAATCGCCTAGTAACTTGGTCACCAGTACGGGACTATAACTGATCCGGAGTCACTTGAAGGGTCATATTTTCCTTAGAGCTTGAGGACAAGCGCTTCCTTAATGGGGGAAGTAATATTATGCCTAGCAGGAAAAAGAATACATGAGATTTTGTGGATTATGCAGCAGTCATTATCTCATTTTTACAATTTTATTTAGGATGTTTATCTTGTTTTTGATTTGTTTTATTAATGTCTAAGTCTTTAGGGATTATCAGGCAGCTAGCTATTTGTTAGGACTTTGTTAGGGTTTTTTCCTTTAGAAGTAGGCTGCGTTTTCCATAATCATCAGTCAATAAAAATAAATTCAGTTTTAGTTGAGTTTCAGAGATCGTTGGGTTCTCTCTATATCGAGCCCTATTTATCCCATAACTTGATCGCATACCCGGGACCATAACATACTCACCCCTAATGGTTAAGTGAAGTAACCGATTATTGTAACTTAATAAATTTTGGTTTCCCTTTTTCACTTAAAAGGATATAAAATTATGAGCTATTGATAAACAATGATGAGCTATTCTACTCTTCTCAAGAAAAGCAATGCATACATTTTTTTTTCTTAAAGAAGATTGTACGTAAAAGAATAAAAAATTACAAAGTGAGCTTCTTAGGCTATGTTTATCAATGCATACATCTAATCGGTTGGATGAGATAAGGACAAAAATAAAATAATATTAAATTAGAAATACATGAGTGCAAGGGAAAGAGTACACGATCTGGTCGTTGTGTGACATTGAAATTGTGAAACCAATCTTACACATGTGACACTAAATGACAGTCAAACTTTTACACATGTGACACTAAATGATATTTTTTGTTCACTTTAAGTAATTAAATTAAATATAAAAGATATAATATTAAATATTAGATTGTTTTGTTGATAAATGATAACAAAAAATTAAGATTGGTTGTATGCATTAGTTGTATAGGTAGAGGAGTAAAAAAAATATTTTAATAAGAGATTGGGTTGGAAAAGTTTGTGAACAAACATAGTCTTAGGGGGTACTTGGTTCATATAGAGTAATGGTAATGGCAAAGATAATAGGAATACTAAAAGAATGTAATGGGTTTTATATAATGATTAATTTTGCTTGGTTCATTCTATTAATACATAAAGGCACATGTTTACATGCTAAATAACGGTTGCAACCATTTACATAATTGTAGATTTTCTTTTTCACATTAATTTGACATAAATCAATAAAATTCAGGACATAAAATATAAAAAATTTGCAAAATTAAATTTTCAAATATCGTACAACAATGATTTTGCACATATCCGAAAGAAAAAAATAAAGTTGTTAAACGTATTGAATTATCATATATAACATGTTAAATATAAAAAATAGTACTATTAATAAATCATGGCACGTCCTTGTAATTATATTACGTGAAAAAAAATTAAAATAGAAGTGTTGCAATAACTGATAAATGGAAGTTACAATATGCATTTGGTTGTTACATGGGGTAATCATTATCATAACCCCCATTTTATTGGGTAATGGCTCATTACTTTGTTTTGTGTAATGGTTCATTTCATTAAAGTAAACCAAGCTTAGTTAATGATTGCATTTCTTATTTCGGCTAAACGTAATAGGACGACCTTTTGCGGTCGGTCGTCCCATGTGGCAATAAAAGGGACCTGGTCACCCCACTACGCCGATCGAAGCAAGACCTGGTCACTCTCAACCTTTGCAAAGTTAGGATCTTTTGCACGACCTTACAATTGGAGGAAGATTTCATATTTAAAAAAAGATTAATTTCATATCCCCCCCTCTTTTCACCAATAATTTCATATATACCCAAATTACAACATTTGAATGCATGATGTACCACACTTTTGATGCATGTTTGGGTAAATATGAAATTAATGGTGAAAAGAGGGGGAAATATGAAATTGCCCCTTTACACTAAATCATTCCTATGAACAAAGAAAGTAATCTACTGCATTACAATGCATTTTCCTACCACATCAAAGACAAAAGGAGGCAAGCAAAATCAATTTCGTTAAACACGGCAAGCCACATTTACACTAAATCATTCCTATGAACAAAGAAAGTAATCTACTGCTTTACAGTGCATTTTCTACCACATCAAAGACAAAAGGAGGCAAGCAAAATCAATTTCGTTAAACACGCCAAGCCACATTTACACTAAATCATTCCTATGAACAAAGAAAGTAATCTACTGCATTACAGTGCATTTCTTACCGCATCACAGTGTAAAAGTTACTGCATTAAATTGTATTTACTGCATCACAGTGTAAATTTTACTGCATTAAACTGTATTTACTGCATCACATTGTAAATTTTACTGCATTAAATTGTATATTTTAATGCATCACATTGTAAATTTTACTGCATTAATTTGTATATTTTACTACATCACATTGTAAAGTTTACGGCATTAAATTATATATTTTACTGCATCACAATATAAATTTTAGTGCATTAAATTGTATATTTTATTACATCACATTGTAAATTTTACTACATCACAGTGGTCCTGTTACAAGTGTTGCATTGAAAATACTAGTGCATCATAGGTTATGCAACTGGTGCATCATAATATGTATATCAAGTGAATCATAATGATGTAAATTTACTGCATCACAATGTATATAAATATATTGTATCATAATGTTATATATATATCTTTAAAATTATAATGCATCATAATATTGTTCTATTGCATCAAAATGTCATCATATTACTGCATCATAATGTTATCATACTGTTGAATCACAATATAATTTTAATGCATCACAATGTTTTAAATCTAGTGCATCATAATGTATAAATTTATTACATTAAAATGTAAAAATGTTCATTAACTACAATAACAATGCTCATATAAAATCTAAATGACATCACGTGCATAAATCTATTGCATCAAAATTTTATTTACTGCATTAAATATGAATGCAAAAAAGATACCGAGAATAATTCAAGAACAATGAGATTCTATTGAGTTGATGTTTAATAATAAAAGATGTACGTTTTACGACCAAAAACATGTATCATAAGTAATGATATAATATTTACATAGTACTTATTGCAAAAAAAATTAAAAATAAATGAATACTAAAATTATGTTGCTTTAAGAGTAGATCCTCTCATCCCATATCCTTTATGGATCTGATGGTTACTTGCTTTTCTTCGATGAGCGTTATTTGAGACGAGGGAAGCGTCCATTTATCAGAAAAGTGTTTCCATTTCAAACCCAATGACTACTCATCATCACCTAAAGAAAAAGAACTAAAAAGCTGTAAGAATTGTAATACTACTTATCGGAAATAAAGATTTCTATTGCGATGCCACCAAGCATTTACACTGTGAATGCATCAATATTTAAAAACTATAATGCAGTTGAAAACACAATTCGATGCACCAAGTACTTAAAATGTTGATGCACCAGATATTTAAATTGTTATAAATTGATGCATCCTAAATGTTAAATATTTGTAAAACTCAATGTCATAAATCTAATGCATCAATCAAAACTAAACATACACATTTCCCACCTAAAAATAGCAGTAAACTCATCAATCAAAGATGGGGCTGCTAATAGCATTTTGCTATTTTCATATCTCTTCATTACCCGATCAAAGACACATTCCTAGGTCACCTTAGTATCCATAGCCTAAAGAAACAAACATAAATAATACCGTAATTACATCTTCAACGAAAGTTAAATACAAATCATTAGGGAAATAAAGCCTACCTCCCGCTAAGAACATTGCCATTGACACATGCATGTTTTGCAATCAACTTAAGAGATTTGAATTATTTCAAGTGTTTACAAAAATCAAGAAACCTTATAATGACGTCTGCTTGCTTCTATGTAAATATGTTTTACTTGACTTGATTTAGTATTTCTCTATTCACCTTGGAATGATGTTGCTGCTAGCTCTACAAAATCTTTAATATGTATAGTTTGATATGATGGTAGGAATGCCTACTGAGATATGCGCTAGTTGTAAAATATGTATGTAAAAATAGCCTTAAGATATTTACATGTGAATTATGAGATTTTTTCTTAATTAATGAGCTTTGTGTTCTTGCATTTGAAATATTCTATTGCAAGTGTATTAGCTCAATGATGCACATGAAGGTAGCAGTGGTAATTTAAATTTAGCCTAAAACTAAACAGGGCAAATAAATAGAAGAGCAAAAAAGCATCATTTTCTAAGCATACATGGTAAATTATTATACGCACTAAAAAACCTAGACGCAAAGCAAATTTTCACCTAGAGAGGCTACAATTACACTGTCGAGTACTTCACCCCATTCTGTTTCAAAATCATCTAAAAATTCCATGTCATCTATTATCTCCACGGCTATTCGAATCCAAGAACAAATAAAATAGTGTTTCCTATGTTTATATCAAAACAGTTAGATCTATTGGCATATGGTGTTTAAACGTCAATCGACATGCCGTATTAAACTTTTTTGTATAACTTAGTTAAAATCTTCTAATGTTTTTTCTAAAAAAATCTCTTAAATTCTTTAAAAATCTTGTTGAAATCTTCTAATTTTTTTTTCTAGAAATACTAATCGGGTATGTCGTCATTCTTATAAAAACCCTATCTATCACTCGGGTCTGCCGTCGAGGTAATACATTAGATCTGGGTCGTTCAAAAAAATACATCAGATCTTGTTTCGTGTATGAGTTGTTCTTGTGCACGAGTTGTTCTTTGTGTACGAGTTGTTGCTACTGCTGCACGTGCATCTTTGTGTCGACAGATAAGGAAGTGGCGGCGGTGGATGGGATGGCAGCGAAGGAGTAGGGAGGATTTGAGAAAAAAAATCATGTTGGCCGTGGAGGATTTGTGTCGACATAGAAGGAAATTGCTATAGCTGATTGGTTTGAATTTTGTGTTGTCTAATTTTTGTGTTGAGTCTCTTATACAATTAAGCATAGACTGTTACATGTATGATTTAAATGACTGTTACAATACTATAAGGATGTTACGATATAGATGTAAAGACATTTAAATTGAAATATAAAGATTTCCTATTAAATAAATGTTTCTTATAAGATTCCATGCATTAAATCTTCAACATTTTTTAAATTAGCAATTTTTCAACTTTTAAGAGAATCCTAAATCTCCTTATAAATGAGTATAGATATAGATATAAATGTGGGACAAGCCACAAGGTATTGACACCACAGGATGATTAATACTCCAGTGCACTAAAGAAGGCAAATTTGAACCCGAAATAACAAGTTTTGATCCAATCTGATCACACATTAGTGTCAGCAAAGTTGACGTCATCTAACCAATTAAGTTATGTACAGGAGAGTTTTGTTGTTAACCAATTTGATAAGTGATGCGCAAAACTTAGTTACCGGTGACGTCGAGAAGTATATTGATGCCATTAATGTAATTAAGAAATTCATCGTTCAAGAGAGTAAGATCTATTTTTTTTACTGGATTGATGAACGTTATCGACGAAATGCATGCTCCAAATATCTCAGTCTATGTTTTTGGATTCACGATAAAGACATTGAGTATGATACTTGATTTTTATAGTTATTCGTATACATAACTTTTCCATTCACTGAGCCGACATCTAATCCATAAATCGTGAGAGCATTTATGAGTAAGTACAAAGTTAATCGGTTAGTATAACAATATAGTTTACGAGTTTTAATCAAAAGCTCCATTTTCTGGTTACGAAATGAATGTACATTATTACTGATAATGTTTGCTTATGTCCAGAGAATCCGTGCGTTGACCCGAACAGTAAACCCGAATATCTAATACCTACATCGTAACTTTAGATGTATAGACCCAATATCTCTTTATCCATCAAACTACTTATACATGAATTATTGAATTATTGAATTATGATCTTTATATTTAACCAAAACAAGGTTTTTAGCCCGCGCTTCGCTGCGGAGCGTGGGCTAAACTGCGTTGAGTCAAGAGGAATGTCGCTTGTGTTTCGCTTGACAAAACTAAAATGAAATTTAAATAACCATT